>CAWUFW010019854.1:0-171272 GCA_963921515.1 Calotriton arnoldi
CTGTCCCATCAACACCACCCTGAACCATGCTCACATCACAGGGAGTGGAGAAGGACTCACAAGATGGCTGACACTGGCTACTGCTGTGGGGAGCACAAGGCCCTGCTGGCAACTGTGCACCAACAAACAGCAGGACACCACTGACTGACATCCTGAGAGACAACTTCCACTCCCTGCAATGCAAGCACGTTCCATGGTGGGATATCTGGCTGGCTGGCTGGGTGGGAAGGGGGACTTGCAGCACTGACTATAGTCACCAGCACCTCCCCTCACCCCCCCAACACAAACTCCACAGTACCCACCTGGTAGAATGCAATGCCCTCCCATCCTAACACAAGATCCCACAAAGCACCACCACCCTGGGTCATGTTGTGTGAAGCACAGGGACACTCTTGGGACTCTTAGCCAAACAACTGCCAGGACAACACTCCCAGCCATCCTGTCAGCACAGCCAGCCCACCCCACAGGGAAGCAGAGTCAAAAGGAAGGAAGCATGGGCATGCTGGGAAGGGGGTGGAGGCAATAGCATGATGGGAGTCGTAGTCACAGACATAGCTCACCCCCACAACTGTCCCATCAACACCACCCTGAACCATGCTCACATCACAGGGAGTGGAGAAGGACTCACAAGATGGCTGACACTGGCTACTGCTGTGGGGAGCACAAGGCCCTGCTGCCAACTGTGCACCAACAAACAGCAGGACACCACTGACTGACATCCTGAGAGACAACTTCCACTCCCTGCAATGCAAGCACGTTCCATGGTGGGATATCTGGCTGGCTGGGTGGGAAGGGGGACTTGCAGCACTGACTATAGTCACCAGCACCTCCCCTCACCCCCCCAACACAAACTCCACAGTACCCACCTGGTAGAATGCAATGCCCTCCATCCTAACACAAGATCCCACAAAGCACCACCACCCTGGGTTATGTTGTGTGAAGCACAGGGACACTCTTGGGACTCTTAGCCAAACAACTGCCAGGACAACACTCCCAGCCATCCTGTCAGTACAGCCAGCCCACCCCACAGGGAAGCAGAGTCAAAAGGAAGGAAGCATGGGCATGCTGGGAAGGGGGTGGAGGCAATAGCATGATGGGAGTCGTAGTCACAGACATTGCTCACCCCCACAACTGTCCCATCAACACCACCCTGAACCATGCTCACATCACAGGGAGTGGAGAAGGACTCACAAGATGGCTGACACTGGCTACTGCTGTGGGGAGCACAAGGCCCTGCTGGCAACTGTGCACCAACAAACAGCAGGACACCACTGACTGACATCCTGAGAGACAACTTCCACTCCCTGCAATGCAAGCACGTTCCATGGTGGGATAACTGACTGGGTGGGTGGGTGGGTGGGAAGGAGGTCTGGCTGTCAACCAAACACAATCAATGCAGACCATGTTCACACCCCAGAGAATACATAGAAATGCCCAAATAATGCAGGACAATGTGCCACACCAATATCAACCCCTGACTGTGACGACTTAGGACAATACAATGTACAGGCCCGCACCCCGAGGCACAGTCACAACTGTCAGGTGTGTCAACCACTGATGCCTGCAGAAACATGAAATACATTGTTTGTGTCTCCCAAAAACAGGTGATGATAGGGACACAGCAGCAGACGCTGAGGAGTCCCAGTCCCAGGCTCAAGAGGATGCCGAGCTCACTGGCGTCGTACAGCCTCTGTCCTCCTCGGACGATGAACAACCTGGCACATCCGGTGCAAGTCAACTTGCTGCACCAGCAGGACCACCAGCTGCAGCACCAGCAGGTCCACCAGCTGCACCCCCTGCACCCACCCCTCCAACGACTGTCACCACGAATACCATCCCTGCCGACATGGACAGAATAAGGAACAACACCAGCGCAGTGACCCTGGACCAACCTGGGGCCATGGACACCACCACCATCACCCCCCCAAGGTGGACCAGGGTTATCTGTGCGTGCAACTGCACACTGCACATGTCAGCAGGGGTGGTGGGAGGGGTGGGAGACAGAGGTCGCTGCTTGCAGACGTTGCTGGTGTGCATGAAGACCCACAACTGGTACGCATAGCTGATGCGTACCAGTCCAGCACCGGAGAGCTCAGCCAGGTAGTGGGGCTCCTCAGAGACATCAAACAGCAGCAGGCTGCCCATCATGCCCGCTTGGACTCCCACATGTCCCACGTGGAGTCACACATGTCACGTGTGGACTCCCACATGTCCCGCGTGGAGTCCAAGTGGGATGTACTACATGAGATGACGGCGGTGCACAGGGACATTTTACAATGCCTCCGCCAGATGAACAGCAACCAGTCCACACCTCCCTGTGTGCCAACAACATCTGGTACCGAACAAACTGCAACTGCCACAGGGAGGGAGGAGGACTCTGGCGGAGAGTCCCCTGCACCGCAGCAGCCTGCACTTGAGGGCCCCCCCAAGAAGAGGGGTCGTCCGAGGAGGGGAAAGTGAGAGGCTGATGGCCAAGCGCAACTCCCAGGAAGCCTGAACCTGTTCTGGATTTTCGCCTTTGTGCACAGACTGTTCACCCTGTTGATGGCAACACTACTCCCACACATTGCATGGGGAGTACAAGTTGGAACAATGTGTCAGACAACTGTGGCCCCGATACTGGGGATCCTGTCTACCTGGACTTTCAATTCACCTAGGAACTTGGGATTGCAAGATTCATGTACAGCACAATCCATCCTATGCACTATTAACACAGATGTATCACAATAAACACACTAATACACCATACTTGCCTCTGTCGTGATTCCAACGTGGGTGCTGTTATGGGGATGATGAACTGCAAAATTACACTGTGTATGCGAACTGCAACAGCAAGGACAACACAGGCATGTGAGTACAGGCAACGTGACACATATGAGGGAGACACACCACCAGGGCTACACAACACATACACACCTAGGCCATCTGACTCATTGCCTACACTGATGTTGCCAGGGAAGACGGTGCAATGCACAGACACCACACCCATTCCCAGTTGTAGTCAAGTAGCCCACAGGTGCAGTAAGCAAATGGCAGTCAAATGTGTGACCACAGACAACGCACATCACTAAGTGAAGCACAGGTTTATTACACAGTAGCAACATGCCGTAACCACTACAGATGCAAGGTAACCCCACCTGGTAGCGGGCACACAGTCAACGACTGTAGACGGAAGGAAGTCCATGGGTGTGGCGCACATCACCTGTAGGGACACAACAGCTACCAGCCTGGATGTGCAATCACGTCGTCGGTGGACACAGTTGAGCAAACGAATCTGAAAGTACCCTGTGAAGGACAGAAATGACACACAGTCAAAAGCAATGCAGTACAGGACAGATCAGCAAAACTCATGCACAATACATGTTACAAGATACCCACCCAGAACCAAGTTAGCATGTCAACACTGTTGGGGAGTACAGCCCACCTGTCACCACACATCGCAACACACATCCTGTCAAGTAGCCCATGGACACACTCCAACAGCACCAGAGCACCACCCACACATCATGCCAACTCACATCATTGACATGACACCTCAGGATACTCACATTCAGCTAAAGAAGTTGGTGATGAGCTGTGTGCGGACATCACCATCACCATCATCATCATCATCATCGTCACTGGCATCGTGGTCCAGGCCAGGATCCTCCACAGGTGGCGGATGTTGGTCATCGTCATCCTGGATGAGAGGCAACTCCTTCCGCACTGCCAGGTTGTGGAGCATGCAGCAGACGATGATAATCTTGCACACTTTCGCAGGGGCATATGGGAGGGACCCTCCGGTCTTGTCCAGGCAGCGGAAGCGGCTCTTCAGGAGACCAAAGGTCCGCTCAATCACTCTCCTGGTCCGACCATGTGCCTCATTGTAGCGCATCTGGGCAGGTGTCACAGGGTTCCTGAGGGGTGTCAGCAACCACGGCATGTTGGGGTATCCCGAGTCACCTACGGACAGACAAGTGCACATCAGCTGACTTGGAAAAGTGGGCGGAATACTACAGATCAGATCACACACAATGGCACAAAGTCAGTACACACCGACAAGCCAGGCACGCTGGTTCTGCATCTGTGCCATCAACCTGGGGATGCGACTACTCCTCATCACAAAGGCATCGTGTGCTGAACCAGGGAAACGGGCACACACGTGTGTGATGGTCATGTCTGCAAGACACACCACCAGTGCATTGACCGAGTGGTAGTGCTTGCGGTTCCTGTAGGCCTGCTCCTGGGCCTGTGGTGGTACCAAAGCCACATGTGTCCCATCAATGGAGCCAATGACATGCGGCATCCTCCCCAGGGCATAAAAGTCACTCTTCACGTCAGTGAGTCGTCGCAGTCTAGGGAAATATATGTACCGGTTCAGGAAGAGCAACATTGCCGCCAAGAAATCGCGGAGCACACGGCTGAACATGGTCTGTGACATCCCACCAGCAGACGCCACAGTATGTTGGAAGGTACCGGTGGCAAAGAAGTGTAGGGCTGCCATCACCTTCACCTTGGGGGTCAGCGCTGTAGGATACGGCCGGCCAGGCTGCAAATGTGGGGACAACTGCACTGCCAAATCCTCAATCAGCTGCCTGGTGAAGCGGTACCGTCGGATGCTGTCCCGTTCCACCATCGTTGCCAGGTCTGGGAATGGCCGATGGACAGCAGGAGCCCTGCAGTGCAGAGGAGAAGTAAGCAAGATCGTCAGTCACCCCACATATGCGGCATTGAACACACTCAAGTTCCCAACATACATCATCATGAGGCACAACTACATGAAGTGTGCAGTACCGGAACGACATGTATGGTACATACATGGCCAACATCTGTCAACACGGTCCTACAGGTGGCATCAATTTGTCCCAGGTTGGCCCATTGGATATCATGATGCTGTGTCAAAGTCACCCCCAGTGACATGTGAGGACAGATGTGCCCCAGGCACCACAGCTCAACGACAGGCACATTCCCAGGGACCCTGTAATGCCACATGGACACTGGCATCACCTGGAGTATCATGTGTACACCACAGCAAAACAAACATGACCCCCACAGGTAGTGGCCACACTTGCCATGGCAGGAGAGCCATGGACGTCTGTGACACACACGCACAACATCAGAGTCCATGCACACACAACGTGGATGTGGAGACTGTCTCCCATTGTGCACATGAAATCAGAGACATTGTAAACACTACATGCACAAAGACTGTGGAGGGCCATCACTATTGTGCCACTGGGACACCCTGGCTCAAACATACCGTCCCACATGGGACTCACGGGGTATGTGACATGACATACACAAACACCACTGTGAAATGTGACCATGACACATGCACAGATATGAACAGTTGCACATCACAGTGGTCACGTACACGTAACACCCAGGATCCTGTCCCCATGAACACGTGCACAGCCTGGGGGTGGCTGCCCACAGGTGACACCCACAGGACAACATGTACACCAACATACACACAATAGGAAATGCAGCCTTACATGCCTTATGATAAGGTTTGGACAGGCTGTCGTGATGTAGGTGTGCCCCTCACTCCCTGGGAGCTATCTGTGGCTGGCATATGTCCATCTGAGACAGGCATGCTGACCTATGCCAGTCACATATACAGTGATGCGTTGAACAGCAATGGACCGATCGGTGCCTCCGGCCGGCCCATTGCTTTCAATGTGTGCGAGTACGCGTTGTACCCCTGTGCGCGTTGAACTGCAATGGACCGATCGGTGCCTCCGGCCGGCCCATTGCTTTCAATGTGTGCGGGTACGTGTTGTACCCCTGTGCGCGTTGAACTGCAATGGACCGATCGGTGCCTCCGGCCGGCCCATTGCTTTCAATGTGTGCGGGTACGCGTTGTACCCCTGTGCGCGTTGAACAGCAATGGACCGATCGGTGCCTCCGGCCGGCCCATTGCTTTCAATGTGTGCGGGTACGCGTTGTACCCCTGTGCGCGTTGAACTGCAATGGACCGATCGGTGCCTCCGGCCGGCCCATTGCTTTCAATGTGTGCGGGTGCGCGTTGTACCCCTGTGCGCGTTGTACCTCAATGGACCGATCGGTGCGCACCCATTGACAATGGGCTTGCCTGGCAACGGACGCGTTTTCGAATTTCGAACGAGTCGGTTGCTGGAAAATCAGTTGGTCACCCACAACAATGTTGCAAAATCATGTATGTCATGAAGTTGAAGTTTTGAAGGATGCTGTGGGCGTGTTTTGGTGCTGCTATTCCATGGATTGGCCAGATTCAGAAGATGCAAACGACTTGGACCTATCACTTTGGACACAAGGGACAGTATCTGCCTCTCCAGCACATATATATTGCTGCCTGTTCCCCTGAGAGCCCACTTGCCTGCACTACATGCTCCAGGACGACATCTGCCACTGCACTGCTGCTGTCTCTGCCCCTCTGGACCCTGCAATGGCACGTACTGTGGAGAGAGCCCCAGCCTTCAGCCTTGAGGAGAACCAGGCCCTGCTGGACAGCCTACTTCCACAGTACAGCAAGCTGTATGGGACACCAGGGGAGCAGGTGAGTGTTCTGTGCACTGCCTTTCTGAATGTGCATTTTGTCTGACTAGCAAGGCTGAGAGTCAGCACACCACTGGCTAGCAGGCTCACTGAGTAGTTGTCACCCCCCATAGTGTGTAGTGACTTGCACTGGACAGGTATGGTGCAGTGACAGTGCTTCTGAACAGGGTTTTACTCCCCATGCAATGATACCATGTAGTGACTTCTGGAAAACTGTCCATGGGCAGCCGTGCACTGCCTGTGTACACCATGTGCCCCTGTGATTGCGACATGTATATGCAACTGTGTCATGCACGGATATGTTGCATGTGTAGTAATGGCCTTATCACTTTGTCATCCTGACAGGCTTCTGCCCATCGGAAGCATGAGATATGGAAGGACATCGTCCGGGCTGTCCGGTCCGTGGGGGTCTACAAGCGCCGGATCCGCAACTGCCAAAAGAGGTGGCAGGACCTTCGGGGCTGGACCCGGAGGATTGCACGGGTCCAGCTGAAGCTGTCGCCTCCTCGCAGGAGGGGCGGAACACGGACCCTGACCCCCACATGCTCAGGATCCTGGCGGTGGTCTTTCCAGACCTGGATGGGCAGCTGAAGGCCAGAGAGCAGCAAGGAGGGGGTGAGTCAAAGACTGCACTGTGTACTCTGTCTAACATGCTATGTGCCCTCCTCGGGCCTGGTTAAACTGCCACAGTACAGCAGTCATGTTGTCCAGGAGCCATGTCCCTCTATTGTGCACTGCCCACTCCTCATCTGATACCCAGGTGTGGCCCTTACATGCAGGGAATTCTGTCACTTAGGACTGTGTCCTTGCAGTTTGCTTGACTCAAGGTGGGAGACAGCATCTGTTTCCCTGACTCTGTGGTGGGCATCATGGGTGGGTCCATTGCTTACACAATGCCTGTATTCTGACATGTATTCAGCGTGTTACTTTGATCTGTGGTCCAATTGCTGAGCTGATCCACCACATGTGGCTGGGGTACCTGGCACACACCCATGCTGCGGGTGGGAACAATGTTTGGGCCCCAGGAGTATGTATATGACGTGTGTCACACATACTTAGCCAGCTGCCTACAGTCCAGGGCTCATCCCTCATTCATGTGGGGCTGGACAGTCATGCCTACTCCAGGCCATACAATACACTCTGTACTCCCACTCCCGTGTATCAGCGGACACATTGTGCACAGTGATTTGACCCCTCAGGTGTCTGCCTCTGTGTCAGTGTGCTGTGGATTAGTCGCCAGGACTGCTGTGGAGTTTCTTGGTAGGGGCTCAGCATGCCACTGGAGATGTGACCATAGGAGACGATACTTGTGTGACACATAGGTGTCTGATCAGCTGCCCATGCAGACTGGGGCATGTAAATGTGAAGTTCAGGCAGCTGTTCCCCATGCACAGCAGAGTGTGAGGGGCTCAGGTTCAGAGGGTAGTGTCACAGGTCTCCCATATGTCCAATAGGTATGACCTGGACAGATGAGGGTTAAGAGGATGTGTTGTGGGGGGGATGTACATGTGCACTTGTGCAGCTCCAGGACTTGCATTCCCCATGACCTACTATTGTGACACAGTGCAGAGTGTTGTTGTCTGGCTGCAAAGTCATACATCACTGAGCCAGTGATGTATGACTTTGCAGTCATGCCTCCGCCATGGCATGTGTCTACTGATTGGTGAGCCTGCAGGGGAGTGACATGTGCTACATGCACACCATAGTGGCGCTGGCTATCAGGACATGGGTGCATCATGGTGTCTGTCGCTGGTATGCATCACATGCATTTCCTATTTGACTCTGGGCATCCCTTACATCCGGAAACCTGTACTGACTCAGTGGCAAGAGCTGTGATGTGTCCACACCGTGTCCTCTGCACTGTCCAACTACTGTGTACTTGGTGCATGTGTCAACACTGGGGTGTTGCAATCCAACAGACACCAGACAGATGGGTGCAAGGCCATGTGGGATGTGAGTGCCATGCTTGGCATCAGACTGACAATTGACTTCTCCTGTTCAATTAGTGCACTTTTAGCAATGTACAACTAATGATGCCAGGGCTTGCTCTGTGATGTGCTGTGCTCACAGTGGTGTGTGCGTTATGTGCAGGTGACTGATGTCTGTCTGTTTCCCCATTGTTTGCAGATACATCCACGGCCACGGAAGGGGACAGCTCCACGGACCAGGAGGAGCCGGAGAGCCAGACTGGGTCAGCAGCCGAGGAGTGGTCGGAGGGACCCAGTGGCACGGAGGGCGAGGGGAGCCACACCGAGGAGTCCTCAGCAGCATCCACCTCAGCTGAGGACCAGAGCAACTCGGAGGATGACTCCCTTGTGGAGGCGGGTGTCAGCAGCCACCACACCCCAGCTAGTGTTGCTGTCCCCGCCACCACCAGCACCACCACCGCCCTCCCATCGGCTCCCATTCCCCAGGTCCGTGGAGGCTCCCATGTCCGGGAGCGTGTCTCCTTTGGGCCAGGCACCGCACCCCCTGCCCCTGTGTCCCCTGCTGCCCTGAGTGAGGAGTCTGTGTACCTCCTTCGCCAGCTCCATGTAGGGCAGACAGCCATGCTGAGTGTCCTCCATGCGCACACCGCGCTGTTGACTCAGCTGGTGTCGTTCATGGAGGGCATCTCATCGGGCATGTCTGACCTACAGAGGGGCAATAGGTCCATGGACTCCTCCCTGACGGCAGCAGTGTCCCTCCTCAAACGGTCCCTCACCCCTCCTGCCTCTGCTCCATCCACACTCCCCAGCACCTTACCCATCCCAGGCACACACACACCGGCACAGGCACACACCAGCACACACACATCCAGCACACTGACACACACGCCAATGACAAAACGCACACGCACGCACATTCAGGGGACTGAAGCCAGACTCACAGGGGATGGGGCCCTGGAACACACACACGCATCCACATGCACTGCGCAGTCCTCAGTTCCCTCTCCCTCCAAAGCACCCTCCCTTGCCTCACCTGCAACCCCAAAGTCACAGCAGCTCTTCCTCTGTGACCTCGGCCTCTTCCCCACCGATGAAGCTGCTCCAGCATCCCGGGGGAAGAGGAAGCCCACCCACACGGAGCAGAGTGCCCCTCGCCCCCGGACACCCTCCCCCAGGCGCAGACGGACTGAGGCCCCCACCCGCAAGTCCCCCGGAGTGGTAAGAGCAAGACCCCGCCACCGCCCTGCAGCTCAGGCACAAGGTCTCCGTCCTCCATCCCTCAGGCCCCCACTGCACAGGTGCCCCCACCACACCCTGCCCCAGGTTCCCCCACCCACAGATATACCATCCCCAAGATGCTCCGGCCTTCTCCCCCTGCCACTTGCTCTCCCAGCACCACACCCCCCGCTGCGCTTGTCTGTGCCACTGATGTGGTGAGGGTGTCCTCCCCCTCTGTCCAACCCACCTTGCCTGTTCCCCATTCTCCTCCCCTGGAGGTAGGCACTGCAGTGGAGTCCACTACTGCCCTGTCTGACTTGGGCACTGCAGTGGCGGACCTGTCCACCCCATCTGCAGGGTCCACTGCAGTTGTGCCGGCACCCACGACATCTGTGTCATGCCCCCAGTTGTGCCGGCACACACCATGTCAGACACCTCCACTGCAGTTGTCAGTGGCTCTCCAGCACCCACCACCCCTTCCCTGACTCCCCCTGGTGAGCCCTGATCCTGTCCCTGCGGTGCCTGGCCTGCCCCCGGTTGCCCCTCCTAGTGGATTGTCCCTGGTATTGTGCAGGCATGCGTAGGGTGACATCTGCCAGTGTCACCCTGTTTGAACTTTGACAATGGACTGGCCATTGGCCTTTGCTCTAATTTCTTCTGGACGTCGTTATCAAACAACACATATGCTGAATAAAGCAACTTTCTTTTCTCTAGTGCTCATGCTTCAGATGTACATGTTGTTGGTGCAGCTAACCATGCCCTTGCTGCAGTGATGGTGATATCTGGTCTCATGATTATGAAGTGTTACTGTGCAGGAACCCATGTGGTCCAGGGGGAATGTGTCCTATCATGTGGTGTATCCATGTCATCAATAGCAGCATCTGAGGGTGTCATGTGTTCAGTATTTGGCAATGGGTTTCCTACTTACATTGGCAATTTCATATCTGTGGCTTCCACCCCTGCACATCTGTTGTGCCTGCCATCGTTGCATTTGTCTACTTCCCTGACCGTGTTGCCATCTCCAGTGGACATGCAGGTTTGGGCATCAATGGGGAGGGACTCATCCGTGTAGTCAGTGCAACATTGCTATACAAGTGTGTTGGATCTGTGCTGATGATTCCGTTGGCACATCCATGACCAGGCTGATGTGATGGGAGCCCTCATTTGGTGCTAATTGTTGATTGTGTGACCAAGTGCTCAGCTGACATGATGGGGCCCTACTGAGGCAACATATGGCACAGCTTTCCTCACACAGGAGTGGAGTCCCCTCATGGCAGTGTGTACACGTGTGACATTGCCTGCGCCCAAGGTGTGTGTTGTATGTGCATGTCTGTGTGTTCACTTCCATTCATCTGCGCATGCTGTGATCCCTAGTGTTGTACCTGTTTGTGATGCTTGCTGACTTGAGCTATGTTCCCCCAAAGTCTTCTCCCTGTGTTCTCTGTGATGTGGGTGCATGGCACATTACTGGTCATCAGGGTGTCACCCATAGGTGTGTTTGCTGTCAGGGCAGAGTTTGTGTGCAGACGCAGATGGGTCACAGTCAGGTTTCCCTTTGGCACTTGTTGTTTGCCCCTGTCATGTGATTTCCAGTTTGTGTTATCTTTCAGTGATTGTGACACGTTGTGTGTGTGACTGCTGGCACTCCTTAGGGTCCGGGCTGCAATGTTGGTTGTTGTCTATGTGTGTTCTTTGTGGGTGACCTTGGCTTCTTCATTGGTGTGTGACTGTGGCTGGGATCCCATTGGTCGGTGTGGTATTGCCGTCATGTCCATGTACAGCGTAGTGTGCAGTGTGTCAGACATTCAGGAGTCTTGTTGAGTGTCCATGTGTGATGTGTTTCTACACCTTGGTTCCCACCCACCACCCTGGAATAGTCATGGGTGCATGTGCAATGTCACCAGTGCATGTGTACTTCACTGCTGCACATTGTTGGAGGTCGAGGGGTGTGGTCTTGAGTGTGTGCAGATGAGAGTTGTTGCCCGGCTAGTCCCCTGCCTCCATGTTGGCCTTGGCTTACTGGCCATGCTGATTGATTTGTGCTTGTGTAGGTGTGATGGTAGTTTGTTGCTCAGGACACCTGACTGTGGTTCACAGTGTGAACGACATTTAGCTTTGTCATCACAGTGGTATTTTTATTCAGCCCAGGGTCACCACATTGTGGGGGCCCTGGGGGTGGTGCTGTGGTGTGTCTGTGACTTGCTGTGTCAGTTGTTGTTCCTACGTGCCTGTGTGACATGTGTGTTTTGTGCTCCCTCTCACCTGTCAATGCCTGCTTGCCCACATAGGGGATTTGGATCCATGAGTTACCTTAGTGTGGCAGTGTATGCACATCTGTATGATTGGTATTCATCTCTCCTCATGTGTTGTGTTGTTGCCTGGGGACACTGGCACCCCCACCCCTCACCTGCTGTGTATGATGACAGTGTTGGTCTGCCTGTTTGTGTTTGTGCATCTGCACCACTGCATTGGCATATCTTGGGTGTGCCATTGGCTGTATGTTGTTTGGTGTGTTTCCCCTGCTGTCCCTGGGACTCCTAGGTCATCGGTCAGCACAGTGATCATGGTTTGTGTGTCCCATTGCTGCCATGGTATGGTATCTGTTCACCTCACATCTGCTGTCTCCACAGGGTATCTGCATTTGTGTGCCCATTGGTGCAAATATGTGGTTCTGCATTCTGATGGTCACTTCTGTCATTGTGTCATTGATGACTGTTGACGGTCTCAGCCCCCATGGGTGTTGTTTGTCTGCACATGGCCAAAGGAATGTTTCATTTGCACTGCAGTATTTGGCTCCCCCAATTTATGTTGCAATGGGACACATACACTACTTTGCCACACATGAGTTTTTGGTTCTGTGACCAGGAATGATCCATGCAGTTTGGCAGTTGCAGCTCTTTCTTTGTCAACAATTACCTTTTGGTCACTGTGATGATGGGGGTTTAGACCCCATTGCCACAATGGTCAAAATGTGCTTCAGCTATGGACCCCACACTTGCCTTTTGGTCACTGTGATGATGGGGGTTTAGACCCCATTGCCACAATGGTCAAAATGTGCTTCAGCTATGGACCCCACACTTGCCTTTTGGTCACTGTGATGATGGGGGTTTAGACCCCATTGCCACAATGGTCAAAATGTGCTTCAGCTATGGACCCCACACTTACCTTTTGGTCACTGTGATGATGGGGGTTTAGGCCCCATTGCCACAATGGTCATGGGCTGCTTGCATTGTGGGTGCCACACACATATATGTGTGGCACATGTGCTAGGGGGTCACATTGTATGTTCAAAGTCATGTTCGGTGTTGTAGGCATTTGACACAGCCTACACACGCTTGTCATGGTGGTGGGGGGATGTCTTTATCTTGCATTCCCTAGGTTGTGGTGTGCTGGTTGTGTCATGCATTGTCCATCCTATGAGTGGGGGTGGTAGTAGTGGTAGGCATCCTGCCCCCTCTGGCTAAGGGTGGTAGTAGTGGTGGGCATCCTGCCCCCTGGCTAAGGGTGGTAGTAGTGGTGGGCATCCTGCCCCCTGGCTAAGGGTGGTAGTAGTGGTAGGCATCCTGCCCCCCTGGGTGAGGGTGGTAGTAGTGGTGGGCATCCTGCCCCCCTGCCTAAGGGTGGTAGTGGTGGTGGGCATCCTGCCCCCTGGCTAAGGGTGGTAGTAGTGGTGGGCATCCTGCCCCCCTGGCTAAGGGTGGTAGTAGTGGTAGGCATCCTGCCCCCCTGGGTGAGGGTGGTAGTAGTGGTGGGCATCCTGCCCCCTGCCTAAGGGTGGTAGTGGTGGTGGGCATCCTGCCCCCTGGCTAAGGGTGGTAGTAGTGGTAGGCATCCTGCCCCCTGGCTAAGGGTGGTAGTAGTGGTAGGCATCCTGCCCCCCTGGGTGAGGGTGGTAGTAGTGGTGGGCATCCTGCCCCCTGGCTAAGGGTGGTAGTGGTGGTGGGCATCCTGCCCCCTGGCTAAGGGTGGTAGTAGTGGTAGGCATCCTGCCCCCTGGGTGAGGGTGGTAGTAGTGGTGGGCATCCTGCCCCCTGGCTAAGGGTGGTAGTAGTGGTAGGCATCCTGCCCCCTGGCTAAGGGTGGTAGTAGTGATAGGCATCCTGCACCCCTGGGTGAGGGTGGTAGTAGTGGTGGGCATCCTGCCCCCTGGCTAAGGGTGGTAGTGGTGGTGGGCATCCTGCCCCCTGGCTAAGGGTGGTAGTAGTGGTGGGCATCCTGCCCCCTGGCTAAGGGTGGTAGTAGTGGTAGGCATCCTGCCCCCCTGGGTGAGGGTGGTAGTAGTGGTGGGCATCCTGCCCCCTGGCTAAGGGTGGTAGTAGTGGTAGGCATCCTGCCCCCTGGCTAAGGGTGGTAGTAGTGGTGGGCATCCTGCCCCCTGGCTAAGGGTGGTAGTAGTGGTAGGCATCCTGCCCCCCTGGGTGAGGGTGGTAGTAGTGGTGGGCATCCTGCCCCCCTGGCTAAGGGTGGTAGTGGTGGTGGGCATCCTGCCCCCTGGCTAAGGGTGGTAGTAGTGGTGGGCATCCTGCCCCCCTGGCTGAGGGTGGTAGTAGTGGTGGGCATCCTGCCCCCTGGCTGAGGGTGGTAGTAGTGGTGGGCATCCTGCCCCCCTGGCTAAGGGTGGTAGTAGTGGTAGGCATCCTGCCCCCTGGCTAAGGGTGGTAGTAGTGGTAGGCATCCTGCCCCCTGGGTGAGGGTGGTAGTAGTGGTGGGCATCCTGCCCCCTGGCTAAGGGTGGTAGTAGTGGTAGGCATCCTGCCCCCTGGCTAAGGGTGGTAGTAGTGGTAGGCATCCTGCCCCCCTGGGTGAGGGTGGTAGTAGTGGTAGGCATCCTGCCCCCTGGCTAAGGGTGGTAGTAGTGGTAGGCATCCTGCCCCCTGGCTAAGGGTGGTAGTAGTGGTAGGCATCCTGCCCCCTGGGTGAGGGTGGTAGTAGTGGTGGGCATCCTGCCCCCTGGCTAAGGGTGGTAGTAGTGGTGGGCATCCTGCCCCCTGGCTAAGGGTGGTAGTAGTGGTAGGCATCCTGCCCCCTGGGTGAGGGTGGTAGTAGTGGTGGGCATCCTGCCCCCTGGCTAAGGGTGGTAGTAGTGGTGGGCATCCTGCCCCCTGGCTAAGGGTGGTAGTAGTGATAGGCATCCTGCACCCCTGGGTGAGGGTGGTAGTAGTGGTGGGCATCCTGCCCCCTGGCTAAGGGTGGTAGTGGTGGTGGGCATCCTGCCCCCTGGCTAAGGGTGGTAGTAGTGGTAGGCATCCTGCCCCCTGGCTAAGGGTGGTAGTAGTGGTAGGCATCCTGCCCCCCTGGGTGAGGGTGGTAGTAGTGGTGGGCATCCTGCCCCCTGGCTAAGGGTGGTAGTGGTGGTAGGCATCCTGCCCCCTGGCTAAGGGTGGTAGTAGTGGTAGGCATCCTGCCCCCTGGCTAAGGGTGGTAGTAGTGGTAGGCATCCTGCCCCCCTGGGTGAGGGTGGTAGTAGTGGTGGGCATCCTGCCCCCTGGCTAAGGGTGGTAGTGGTGGTGGGCATCCTGCCCCCTGGCTAAGGGTGGTAGTAGTGGTAGGCATCCTGCCCCCCTGGGTGAGGGTGGTAGTAGTGGTGGGCATCCTGCCCCCTGGCTAAGGGTGGTAGTAGTGGTAGGCATCCTGCCCCCTGGCTAAGGGTGGTAGTAGTGGTAGGCATCCTGCCCCCTGGCTAAGGGTGGTAGTAGTGGTAGGCATCCTGCCCCCTGGGTGAGGGTGGTAGTAGTGGTGGGCATCCTGCCCCCTGGCTAAGGGTGGTAGTAGTGGTAGGCATCCTGCCCCCTGGCTAAGGGTGGTAGTAGTGGTAGGCATCCTGCCCCCCTGGGTGAGGGTGGTAGTAGTGGTAGGCATCCTGCCCCCTGGCTAAGGGTGGTAGTAGTGGTAGGCATCCTGCCCCCTGGCTAAGGGTGGTAGTAGTGGTAGGCATCCTGCCCCCCTGGGTGAGGGTGGTAGTAGTGGTGGGCATCCTGCCCCCTGGCTAAGGGTGGTAGTAGTGGTGGGCATCCTGCCCCCCTGGCTAAGGGTGGTAGTAGTGGTAGGCATCCTGCCCCCCTGGGTGAGGGTGGTAGTAGTGGTGGGCATCCTGCCCCCTGCCTAGGGTGGTAGTGGTGGTGGGCATCCTGCCCCCCTGGGTGAGGGTGGTAGTAGTGGTAGGCATCCTGCCCCCTGGCTAAGGGTGGTAGTAGTGGTAGGCATCCTGCCCCCTGGCTAAGGGTGGTAGTAGTGGTAGGCATCCTGCCCCCTGGGTGAGGGTGGTAGTAGTGGTGGGCATCCTGCCCCCTGGCTAAGGGTGGTAGTAGTGGTGGGCATCCTGCCCCCCTGGCTAAGGGTGGTAGTAGTGGTAGGCATCCTGCCCCCTGGGTGAGGGTGGTAGTAGTGGTGGGCATCCTGCCCCCTGCCTAGGGTGGTAGTGGTGGTGGGCATCCTGCCCCCTGGCTAAGGGTGGTAGTAGTGGTGGGCATCCTGCCCCCTGGCTAAGGGTGGTAGTAGTGGTAGGCATCCTGCCCCCCTGGGTGAGGGTGGTAGTAGTGGTGGGCATCCTGCCCCCTGCCTAAGGGTGGTAGTGGTGGTGGGCATCCTGCCCCCTGGCTAAGGGTGGTAGTAGTGGTAGGCATCCTGCCCCCCTGGCTAAGGGTGGTAGTAGTGGTAGGCATCCTGCCCCCTGGGTGAGGGTGGTAGTAGTGGTGGGCATCCTGCCCCCTGGCTAAGGGTGGTAGTGGTGGTGGGCATCCTGCCCCCTGGCTAAGGGTGGTAGTAGTGGTGAGGCATCCTGCCCCCTGGGTGAGGGTGGTAGTAGTGGTGGGCATCCTGCCCCCTGGCTAAGGGTGTTAGTAGTGGTAGGCATCCTGCCCCCGTGGGTGAGGGTGGTAGTAGTGGTGGGCATCCTGCCCCCTGGCTAAGGGTGGTAGTAGTGGTAGGCATCCTGCCCCCCTGGGTCAGGGTGGTAGTAGTGGTAGGCATCCAGCCCCCTGGGTTGGGGTGGTGGCGCGCATTCAGGCCCCTGTGTGCATATGTGGCATTGGTGATGGGCATCCCGCCCCTATGGTGCTGCTGTTGCTGGTGTAAGTATATTCAGATTCCCAGTGTATGTGTGTGATGTGTCGTGTACGTGTTGTATGTGTTTTGTGGTTGGTGTCTGACTTACCTTCTGCGCCGTACGCGTCCGTGCCTGTTCCGGTAGTAGATGTAGAATATTGGTATGATCGGGACGAAGGGATTCATGGTTGGTTCGTGTCGTTCGTCCTTCTCGTTGCTTCGCGTCGTCCTCGTTGCTTCGCTTCGTCCTCGTCGCTTCGCGTCGTCCTCGTCGGTGCCGTGTTCGTCTCGTAGCCGTGGATCGTGTTGTGGCGCGATTCGGAGCTTATGTGCGCCTCTCCCGGATGCTTTGACGTGCCGTGCGTAGCGAGCGGGTTCGGCGCGTGCGGGAAGCGCATCGTACTTGTCCGGCCGGACGGGGCTGCATTTTCCTTCCGTGCGACTCGATTCGGCGTTTCCGGATTCGCCTCGGTCGGAGAACAGGACCTGGTTTGGGTGAGTACGGCTCGGCCGGAATTTTTGCTGTTGTGCGCATCGTACTTGCTCGTTCGGTGTGCTGTACGGATCGGTCGGGAAACAGGCTTTCGCATGGCTTTTTTCCCGACCGAATGGTGTTGGGTGCGCCTCCGACCGAGATCGGAATCGGCCCCTAAGTGTGGACGGAACTATCTTTTTCAATTTAGAGAAACTGGCACGATAGCGAACGTTTTATGTTGTTACTGAATTTTAATTAAAGTCGTAGAGAAAATAAAGTTTTGCGTACGATTTGTAAAGGGAGGGTCAGCTGCCGGAGAGGAGCTGACGTCTACAAACGCCGCGCTGGGATTGGTTGAAAACAGCGGGCGTGGAACGACTCTTGTAAAGGAGGGGTCAGTAGTCACTAGTAGTACTGACGTCACAGGTGCCGCGCTGGGATTGGTCGAAAAACAGCGAGGGACAGAAAAGCGCAGATTGTAAAGGAGGGGTTGGCAGACCAACGTCACCGAAAGGTCGCACTAGGATTGGTTCAGAGACAAAAGTTAGCTGGCATTTGATTGGTTGTTACCATAGAAGCTGAAATCCTAGTGGATAGGAGATTGCATGTTAAAACGCGATCCAACTTTAACAGGAACTCGTCCGGATAGGAGATATCTAGGTTTTGCAGAATATAATTTTATACATCGAGATTTACCCAAAATGTACGGAGAAAAGAGAAAAATGTCATTTCTACAAAAGATTAAGAATCATTTTAAAAAGGATAAACCAATCAAAACTAGGGAAGGAATTATCATTCCACCAGCTAAAACGCCCGCTTCATTCATGATGATGGAGAGAGGTTATCATACTTAGCGTATGGATAGAAAATTGGATAGAATATACCAAAAATGATGGAATATTAGCATTTCCTGAGAATGGTACTTTTAATGGGAGAATTCTTCAAAATTTGAGATTGAGAATGAATGATTTAGAACCCAGACCTAGATTAACCCAATACAAAGCCTTAGAGGAGTGGGAAACTGAGGCATTTGAACGTGACCGATCAAGAAGTAATAGGGGTTATCTGGGATTTTTCCAGAGATACCAAAATGAATCAAGGGACGGTCAGATGAAACAGTGGAGGAGGGCAATGCTTACAGAGGGTCTGTATCCGATATTAATGGCGGATGCGCCATTAGGGAGCAAATGCACCGAAAAGACAAAACACCTGACTAGATTTGGAGATTCCGAAGATGAGTTTATGGAAGAGATATTAAAGAACCCGCCCCCATATCAGGAAGGGACAAGTGGATGCATCCCAAGTGCACCACTGTTAAGGACACCATTGGTACCCCAAGTATTGCATGATTCCCCATCTAGTAGGGTACTTCACGACAAAGAAAAGGAAGCCATAGATAAAAACAGAGCAGAATTAATACAGAAAGTAACACAATTGAGTATGCATCCTGATTCACTAACCATACCTGTAACGATTGGTCCAGTGGTTCCCTTATATGGTGACAAAGGAAATTACCCAAAACCTTTAGTTATGCCTACTCCTGTGAATGTTCCAAAACCTGAAGCAGTAGTAATGGTTGAGGATCACTTTAGTGATTGTGAATCTATGATTTCGTTAATGGACTTGCCCATTCGAGATTCTGTAAATAGTACCCCCAGAAGAGTTACACCTGGTTGCTCAAGAGATGTAAACATAATAACTTCATCAGGAGCCAAAAGTGCCACAATAGTAACACCAGAAGACTTAGAAAGGTGGGCACAAGGATCAGACAAACAGAGTTCACCCCCAAAGATCATGGACATTTATAAATTAAAGGTCGAATTAGAAGAAATAATAGCAGGAAATGTAGGAGTAGATCGCCTAAATACTTACGATGAAGAAGAGCTATTGTTTGTGTGCAGGTGTATCACAAGAAATGTAAAGATATTCCACGAGAAATTATCAGATTTAGCAATGCAGATGGGAATTGAAATAGGGAAGTCAAAATTGTTACAGAAACCCTATAGAGCAGATTTTTCAGACAAAGATTTAGAAAACATGAATGCCTCTGGAAGAAAATTACAAATAAAGGAATTAATGACAGTCTTACAGAAATGGGGAGACCTAGATAAATGGAGAGTTAGATGGGCCAAGAAAAAGGAAGAGGCACGATCCAGTAGAACAGCATCTGAATATTTAATGAAGGAAACAGGGAAAACAGATCAAATGTACCCGATGCGAGAAGTTCCAGGAGGGGATATGTACATGTCCCATGGAGCAGACAGGATATTTTGTCATTTACGAATGATTTTCCAAAATTGAGAGAGAAGCCAATTGAATGGTACAAGCAAGTTGAGAGGTTTGTGAAAGTGTCAAAGGTATTGTTGAAGGATTTGGATGGTTTGTTTGACATAGTGGTACCTGCCGATTTATGGACAGATTGTAAAATCACAGTTGATTGGCCTAGTGAAGAGTATCCTAGAGATCCAAAGACAGGTGCCCCGTCAAATGATGTAATGAAAAAGTATCAGCAGGTAATAACTTACCTGAAGGGGAAAATACCACCGAAAGAAACAGATTGGGTGAAAATAGACAGAACCACCCAAGAAGCCAGTGAATCGGTACACGCCTATTATGAACGTTTATTGCAGGTATTCAAGCAGTATAGTGGATTTGAGGATATTGGAGATAAAAATATGAGTCAGTTTGTCTACCGATTTGTATATGGTCTGAAGCCAGAGATTTGTCAGATGATTAAGCAGCACATGTTGTGTTGGCAAAGCAAGCCAATTGACGAAATTTTGAAATATGCAAAATATTGTGGAGATGACATCGAGGATAGGCACAAGAAATTGCAGGAGAAAGTGATGTGGGCTCAGGTAAAAATGGCCGAGAAACAGGGAATTAATTTGGATAATCCGAGTGAAAATCAGGGAAAGGATTCTGGAACGAGTGGTGAGACTGGAAATGGTGGAAAAGTGAGAGGACGAATGAGCAGAGAAGAGGCTAAAAAGAAATTTCCTTGTCATGGATGCGGAAAATTGGGGCATTGGAAGGATGAATGTAAAAAGATTCGAAATAATAATAATAATAATGGCCCAAATCAAAATTTAAATCCACAGACGCAGAATGACTCACAGCAGGGTGTAAATCCTCAGAGTCAGTTGCCACCTGCACCTATACAGGGTAATGTAAGCAGAACAAAGCACGGTACAGACGTCGGATATCAAGGAGGAAGTGGTAAGAATGAGTATGTAACATCACAATTTCTTTACAGGACGATTTCTGTTCCTATAGTCAGTGACGGTGCCTAGGAGAGGAGGAGAAGGAGTGCGTACTTATTCACCAGCATCCTCCCTCTGGTTTGGTCTGATCATATGGCGGTACTTTTTAAGCTTATCTTGCCTGACCGCACAGCCCTAAAATCATCAACTAAATATTTAGAAAAAAGAGCGTGAAACAAAATAGAATCAGGGGAGCTACAGCAATTATTAACTTCAACTTCCACCCCAACCCCCAGGGATCTTGATGAGGCTACCAGAGCCTACACTAATTGGTTAGAAGATGCGGGAAACAAGTTAGCACCCAAAAAACTTCTTCACCATACCAGGCAGCAACCGTCCTCCCCTTGGTATTCTCAGGAACTTAGACTCCAAAAATTGGCTTGTAAACATCTGGAAAGAAACTGGAGGAAGGAATACAAGGAAAAGGATAAATGTGAATACAAACTAAGTCTTGTTCAATACAAACAGCTACTTCAAAGAACGAAACAAGAGTACTATTCAAATAAAATCAAACTGGCCAAAAACTCTCCCAAAGAGCTGTTTAAAATTGTAAATACACTTGCCCTTGTAAAGTCTCCCATTATCCCTTCTAGCCAAGACCTGTGTAATAAAGTGGCCAATTTCTTTTTTGATAAAGTTAACGGTATTTTCCAAACTTTCTCACATTCTACAGTAACAACATCGACTAAGTGCATAAATGGTCATTTGGGAGAAATAAAAGACGCCCCTCTTTTTGACCAATTCATCTCTTTAACGGAATCTGACACTCTCAACCTTCTCACTAAAGTTAAGTCAGGCTCTCCCTACGATCCATGCCCACCAGCCGTAGTCAAATTGGTGGCAGAACTGGTGTCATGTAAATTGACTTCCATTTTTAACACAATGTACCGGGAAGGATATTTTCCAACAGATTGGAAACAGGTATCAATCTTGCCCCTGTTGAAGAAACCTAATCTGGATGCTAAGGACCCAAATAATTTCAGACCCATTTCCAGATTACCACAACCGGCAAAAATCATTGAAAGAAATATGAACTCTCAACTTAACCAGTTTTTGCAAAAATCTCAAGCATTGAATCCAACTCAATATGGTTTTAGAGAGAGCCACAGTACGGAAACGGCGCTCCTCAAATCCACAGAAGAAATTAGGACTATTCTTGACCAGGGAGGAAATGCTGTATTGATCATGTTGGATCTGTCTGCAGCATTCGATACGGTCCACCATGCTTTGCTGATGGACCGTCTGGACAAGATAGGAGTCAAGGGCACTGCCTGGAAGCTGCTTAAATCCTTCCTTTCGGACAGAACACAAACGGTGGCCCTTGACAAATTTGAAGCAGAGTCTTTTTCCTTACCATGTGGGGTGCCACAGGGGTCATCACTTAGTCCGACGTTATTTAATGTCTATGTGTCCTCCTTGGCTCCTTTAATTGAATCCTTTGGATTCAATTTGACGTCATATGCGGATGACACACAAATTGTGGTGACTATACTGCCAGAAGTGATCCAAGAAACTGCATCGAGATTGCAAAACTGCATGAAGGCCATAGGCACATGGATGGCCCATAATTGCCTAAAACTTAACTCCACAAAAACGGAGGTTATGTTGTTTGGTAATAATCCTAACTTCTGGACCCCTAGGTGCTGGCCGGAAACGTCAGGCCCGCTCCCAAACCCGATTAGTAAGGTGAAGAACTTGGGAGTGTGGATAGACGATAAACTTAGCTTTAGGGACCAGGTGAATAAAGTGGTTTCTTTAACATCATACACCCTTAGATCATGCAAAAAAATAATGCCATTCTTACCTAAAGAGGCGCAACAAACAGTGGTCACTGCGCTAATAATGTCAAGATTGGACTATTGCAATAGCCTATATCTTAAGATCCATGAAGGATCACTGAACAAATTACAAATCCTTCAAAATGCTGCAGCCAGACTTCTTACAGGCACATCAAAGTTTGAATCGATCTCAGCCAAAATAAAAGAGCTCCATTGGCTTCCGGTCAGGAAGCGTTCTCAGTTCAAGGCGCTATGTCTGGTCTTTAGAGCCCTACATGGAACTGGGCCGGACTTTCTAAAACAAAAATTTCGCAGGTATATACCTAAAAGAGCTTTGCGATCTTCTGATGCTAATCTAGTGGTGGTGCCCCGGGTAAAAAAGGTTAACTGGGGCGGCCGAAGTTTTGTTGCCAATGCGGCCAAAGCATGGAATGACCTCCCACCCCACTTGAGAAGCATGAATAATCTCCTAGTTTTCCGTAAGGCATTAAAAACATGGCTTTTCTCTAAATAAACCTGCCTAGAACTTTACCAACGTAGTTTCAGCCAGGACTTCACACAGCGCCAGGACACCTTCGGGTAACAGTTTGCGCTATATAAGTCCCAATAACATTAACATTAACATTAACATCCTTACCGGTAGATCAGTCAGGTCCATATGTTGAAGGGAATGTGAAAGGTAATGATATTACTTTCCTTTTGGACACTGGTGCTACCAGGTCTACTGTGAGAACAGCAGATATTCCAGACCTTCCTCTCTCTGGAGAAGCTATCCAAGTTGTGGGGTTGGCTAATCGAAAGATTAGAACACCTCTTACCGAACCAATGGAAGTAAAAATTGGAAACTTTAGAGAAATGCATCAATTTGTAGTGTGTGATTCCAGTCCAGTAAATTTATTGGGCCGAGATTTGTTATGCAAAATGAATTGCACAATTTTCTGCACACCGGATGGTGTGGCAGTTCAGAACCAGATGAAGATCATGTATATAAGTTTATGATTGCAAAACAAGGTACAGAAGTAGATGAGATGTTTTCTTTGATAACAAAAGACGAGTTGCCAGAAGAGTTCAAAACTACAGTAAATTCTATAGTATGGGATTTCACGGGAAAAGAAGTAGGACTTACGGCCAAAATAGACCCAGTTAAAATTACAGTAAAGGAAGGTGCGATTTTCCCAAATACCAGACAATACAAAATGAGTGCAGAAGTAAAAGCAGGAGTCATTGAAGAATAAAACAAGGAATATTAAAAGAGGTAATGAGTAGCCCTTGTAACTCACCAATCATGGGTTTGAAGAAACCTAGTGGAAAATACAGGATTGTTCAAGACCTGCGAAAAATAAATAAGATTGTGGAACCCCGTTGTCTTATAGTGCCAAATCCTGCAGTAATTCTATATCAGATTCCTTGGAGTGCAGGATGGTTTACTATGATTGATTTATGCCAAGCATTCTTTTCGATACCCTTGCATCCAGATAGCCAGTATCTTTTTTCATTTAAATTTGAGAACAAAGTCTATGTATGGAATCGTATTCCTCAGGGGTACACGGAAAGTCCTTCCATCTTCAATCAGTTATTGAAAAAGTGTTTAGAGAAACTAGTGATGCCAGGAAGCTCAGTCTTAGTGCAGTATATCGACGACTTACTGGTGGCATCAAACACCACAGAGGACTGTGTTGTTGATTCCATTGCATTATTAAATCATTTGGCTGAAGAAGGGCATAAAGTCTCACCTGAAAAATTGCAGTTTTGTACAACAGCAGTTAAGTATCTGGGACACCAAATTGAGAGGGGAAAAAGAAGAATAACCTCTGAAAGAGTAAAATTAATCAAGAAAATGCAAATGCCTGTAACCCAAAGAGAGGTGAGAATGTTCCTGGGAATAGTAGGTTATTGTCGACAGTGGATACTAGGATTTTCTCTGTTAGCTAAGCCATTAATTCAAATGACGAAAAAGAAGGCGAAGGACCCAGTTGAGTGGGATGATGAAAGTGTAGGAGCTTTTGTAAAATTGAGAAATGCTCTGTGTGCAGCACCTGCCTTAGGCATGCCTGATTATAAGAAACATTTTGCATTATTCTGTCATGAGAGAAAAAATTGTGCACTTTCAGTCCTAACTCAGAGGCATGGTTTGGACAGACGTCCTATAGCATATTTTTCTGCTACATTGGACCCAGTGGCAGCCGCGTTGCCAGGCTGCCTAAAAGCAGTGGCGGCTACCTGTTTGAGCACTGAACAAAGTGAGTCAATTGTAATGGGACACCCTGTAAAGGTGTTTGTTCCACATGCGGTTGTGATTCTGTTGACAAGAACCCGAACTCAGCATCTTACTCCTAGTCGGCTGACTAAATATGAGAGAATAATAATGGGTGCTGAAAATGTGACCATGGTAAGGTGCACAATAGTAAATCCAGCTACCTTACTACCAGACCCATATCATGAAGAAGTTAACGATGACGAAGAAGAAGAACATGATTGTTTACAAGTCACAGAGTTATGCACGAAACCACGTCCTGATATTCAGGAATTGCCCCTCAGGAAGCCAGACAGGGAGCTGTTTGTTGATGGTTCATGCCAAAGGCATGAAGATGGTAAACTAACTGCTGCCTATGCAGTGTGTGAATTAACTGGAATAGTTGAAGCATCATATTTACCAGGAGTCAAATCTGCACAAATAGCTGAATTGATTGCATTGATAAAGGCTTGCAAAATTGGGAGGAATCAAAAAGTAACTATATTTACAGATAGCCATTATGGTTACGGGGTTGTGCATGATTTTGGCCAACTATGGATGCAGAGGGATTTCATGACTTCTTCAGGATCCCCCATTAAAAATGGACAGTTCGTAAGGGAATTGCTGGAAGCAATACAATCACCAAAAGAATTGGCTGTGGTGAAATGTGCTGCACACCAGTCAGGAGATGACTGGGTGGTAGTCGGCAACAGATATGCGGATCTTGTGGCTCAACATTGTGCCAAAAAAAGATTGTCAGTCAATAAAAGGGTGGAAAGAATTGGAATCAGCTGCCAACTTATGCTGTAAGCGCCACCTGAAACATGGAATGATGTAAAAAGAATGCAAGATGATGCTGATGAGAGTGAAAGAAATACATGGATTAAAATGGGATGTTCCCAAAGGGCAGACGACGATGTATGGATTTATGCCGATGGCAGACCAGTCATGCCCGATTCTTTGCTTTCACAAATGGCCAGGATGTATCATGGAGACACACACATAGGGAGAGATGCAATGATTAGGCTCTTCAGACAAAATTGGTACAATCCAAGGTTCAGGGCTGTAGCAGAGAGTCTTTGCCAGAGATGTTTAACATGTCAAATGCATAATCCAGGAAGAAAAACAATAATTGGGTTTGGAAAAATTGGAAAGGCAGAAGGTCCATTTATAAGATTGCAATTTGATTTCATTCAGTATCCACCATGCAGAGGGCTGAAATATGTACTTGTCATAGTGTGTCTGTTTTCAAAGTGGGTGGAGGCTTACCCTACCAGGAGGAATGACAGAATTACAGTCGCAAAGCTGTTGCTACGAGAACTCATTCCTAGATTTGGTTTCCCAGTAACTTTGGAATCAGATAGAGGAAAGCACTTTAACAGTGAAGTGATTAAAATAATCTGTGAAGCATTCCAAATTGAGCAAAAATTGCACTGTGCATATCGTCCAGAGGCTTCTGGAGTGGTTGAACAATTGAATGGCACTATAAAATCCAGACTGGGAAAAATGTGTGCATCAACATCATTAGAGTGGCCGGATGTATTGCCACTTGTTTTAATGGGACTCAGAAGCATTCCTGATAGAAATACTGGATTGAGTCCACACGAGATAATGATGGGAAGAGCAATGAGACAAGCACATGTTCCCACAAATAAACTGCTGAATATATCTGATGATATGGTTCTGGACTATTGCAAAGGATTGGCTGACCTAGTGCGTTCTGTCTCTCACCAGGTTGGAGAAGACACAGTTTCCAGGCAGCCTGAACAAGAACATGATCTGAATACCGGTGACTGGGTGGTAGTGAAGAATCACACTAGAGAAACGTGTCTATCACCTAGGTGGGGCGAACCTTGTCAAGTCATACTGACCACCAACACAGCAGTGAAGTGTGCAGGATTTCCTAACTGGATTCATGTAAGCCACACCAAAAGAATACCAGACCCTGAAGAAGAAACTCCTCAGTCAGCATCAATCACTGAGGAAGCTGAAGGTTGCCCAGCTGAGGAATCTCAGGCTCGAGATTCAAGGGAAACTGAAGAAGAACAACCGAGCACAAGTCAGGACTGGATACCGGTGGTGGAAATTCCTGAAGTTTACCACAGAACAAGAAGTCAAACAAATTTGGAAGAAATTAAAGAAGGTCAGATAGGTGAAGAAGAAGCAGCTCAGGAAAAAGAAGAAGACACAACAAAAGAACCTGAGCAGGACCAGATAGGGAGAGGAAACTGGGCTCAAATTTCCGAAGAACCAACTAATTTTGAGCAGGGACAGACAGGTTTAGAAGAACCCGGTCAGGCTGCAGAAGTACAAAGTGCAATAAGCCCTGATCAGAACCAGTTAGATCCAGAAAAGTACACAGAAGAAGAAGATCTCGAGAAAAACGAACATGAAGAAATAAATCAAGAACAAGGTCACTTATTGGAAACTCACAGTGGAGCTGCTGAAGAGAAACCAATCAGACCTGAAAAAGAGCAAATATGAGAAACAGTAATTGCAGAAAACGAAACTGTGCTAAAACCTGAAAGTAAAAGGATTTCTGAATACGAAAATAAAGAGACAGTACAAACAAAGAAAACAAGAAAAGGTGATCATTGGCCTAGTGTCATTAAAAGAGTAAAATACCACATAACAACCAGAAGTGAAGATCCAGAGCAAGTAAATGAAGTAACAAGCCAAACGGGACAAGAAAGCAGAACTGAGAAACGGAGAAGCAAAAGACTGAAACTTATTAACAATAAGTTTAAAGGTCCTGATTGGACTTACATCATTCTTGAAGATTACGAGAGCTCAGAATCAAGTGAAAGTGGTGATGAAGGAACAAGTGCGGAACTGACCTATGAAAAAGAAACAAGACCACCTTGATAAAGCGAAATAGTGATATAAAGAAACGGAAAATAGATAAGAAGAGCAATCTTCCTTGTCAAAATGTCCGACGATAGAGTTACTGGGAGATCAAAACAGAAATGTTGTAAAAGATGCTGTGCAGTATGCATATGTAGTCTAGTAATGGTGCTTATAGTTTGGTTAGTTCTGATCGTAGCAGTTCCTTACCTTATGATAATGGATAAAAAGATTAATAACGAAACTAAGGAAAGGACAGCAAACTTGAAAGGTAATAGAATAGAACTAATGGCAGAAAATGAACCATAATTTCATCATGAAATAACTGATAACGACACTAGTTTAAATGTTTTCACAAAGTTATTGTTTCAATATGTAGATACCATGGAAGTTAGTAATTGTTATGTCTGTATGAAGTTACCCGAATCAGTAGCAGAAGGGTTAACGTATCATCACTTGCCATTAACCTATGGCATCTCATGTAGTGTATTGGCTAGTTTATTTTATAGAACAGGGAGACTTCAGTATTATTATTCAAACATAGATGTGATATTTTCTGAGGTTCCGATTCGAAAGAGTATGAACCCAGTGCTTAGTAGTCAAGATGCACAGTTTATGGGAAATTTTTTCTTAACAATGAAATCGATAGATATAACACATGCACATAGACACAATCTAACATGTTCGTTACATGAAGAAGAAAATATATTTTTGAACTTAGTAGAAGATAGAAGACAAGATTTTCAAAAGAAAGCTTCTGAGCATAAGGCTCATTTGCCACCTTGGGCTGAGAAAGAAGGGAGTTACACACCCGGCAAGGCTCAAGCTGCTATGGCTCTGGATTTTGTAAAGACAGGGAAAATATGTCTACAAAGGTTAAAGACTGATTATAACAATGTTTTCATCGGTACCAGTGAATGTGAACACAATTTCTTAATTCTTGGAGGTTGGGGACTCAAAGGAGGAACAGATTCAGTTTTTCCTGGAATCTATTATGTGTGTGGGAATAAGGCTTACTTTAGGCTTCCTGCACGGTGGTATGGAAGTTGTTACTTTGGAATAGTATTTCCAAAGATATACCACGTAAAAAGAAACACTGGGAGCAATGAAAGCAATGGCGAATTAACACGTAGTAAAAGAGCTAGTTTTTCAGAAATTGTAGGTGATATATTTGGTGCATTGATACCTTCGGTGGGAATAATTCTGAACTCAAGGAAAATATGTAAATTGTCTACAGTGGTTGATCGTTTATCAACGGATACTGCTGGAGGATTTCTAATGATTAATGCGGAGATAGTTGCGATTAGGTCTATGGTTATGCAAAATCGACTTGCTCTTGATATTATATTGGCAAAAGAGGGCGGAGTCTGTAAATTATTGAAAACGAAACACTGTTGCACTTACATACCTGATAAAAGTGCAGAAATTGGAACGTATATACAGAATATAACAAAACTTGAGAAGGAACTAAAACCACTGGAAGTTGATAGTGTATGGGAAAGATTGACAAATAGTATTGCGTCAATTGGTACCTGGTTTACTAATGTAGGGAAAGGACTTATAGGTCAAATATTAGTACCCTTAGCAGGGATAGCAATAATAGTACTGTCAATAATATTATGGTGCAAATGTTGTAGAAAGAATGAATCGTATAATGTGACAGGAAAAGGAAAGAAGAGAAAGTTTGAAGAAATTGAACTTGAAGATTTAAGAAGTGAATTATACAAGAAACTGAAAGGGGATGTGAAAAATAGAAAGTGTAAAAATGAAAATGAAACTATTTTATGCTAAAAGTTGGCATCTGATTGTGGGTAGTATTTGTTGGCTCTAAAACGCCATCAGAGAGGGGATTGATGGAGCAAGGACTCACAAATGAGACTTAATCAGACGCAATCTTCTCATAGTATTAATTTATTAAACTTTGTATTGTTCATACTAACTCTTGCATACACAAACATAAGTAGCAAGGAAGCTTGCCTATGTGTCTAAACTAACAAATAACGCTTGTCTTTTCTAAAATGGCCGCTAAAACGCGGGAACTTTACTGCGCATGTCTCAACCATATCACGTGTTGTGACGTCTTTCTTTGCTTGGTGGGAAAACTCTTGCTTCTGCGCAGTGTGCATTAAAATGGCTGCTTTATGTTTTCACATGCTACAGCTTGCTCTCGTGTTATAATTAAATTGTCGTTTTCTTAACGCTATTAATGCGGGGCAGAATTTATAAGTAAATGGGAATAGAGTAGGAAGAGTGGGTATACAGTGAAACATTTTATTTGTGATTTTAATATTTTCTTCTTTGACTTTTATTAGTTCGTAAATATGGGCCTGGGGTTGGTGAACTGAAAACTCGTGTGACAAAGCTCCTGCGCATGCGTCCTGCATGGCTGCCAAGAGAAAGGGATGAAGTCAACCTGGACGTCGTCCAAGGCCATGACCTGATGGCCAAGACTGCTGTACCCATGATGTACCAACTGAATAGCAACAATTTATATGAACAATGTATAAAATTTGTCGTGAGATGGGTGGGAAATAAAGCAAATGTAATAAAAGTGATGGGCGGTATTTTAAAACAATGAGCTTTAAGAAATAGAACTAAATCAATATGGTGTGAGGATCAACCCCCTGTCCCCGTCCAATCAGAAGTAGTGGTCCCATATTTTGGCAACATTAATGGGAGGTACATGGGCGTAGAAGAGTATAATAGATATAGAATTAGCTAATTAGATAGCACATGCTCAAGCTCAGACCGCACAGCACAGAGGAGAGACTAGACGCTGACAGACAGAAGCTCCAGACCGACAAGCTGATCGATTCTGTCCAGAGAGGTCCTGAGGAGAGGGCGGCGGAGTCCATTAGAAGGAAGGCACGGGAGACTCGAGGAGAAGTCGAGTATCAGAGAGGGGAACGACGCAGGCGTCGTTGTAGAGAGGTCACCGGTCCTGTCCTGAACCTGGAGGAGGTCTTTGCTCTTCATCCTTCCTGGGTCCTATCTTTCCAACTCCTTGGCCAAGGGGTTTGGTTCTCGCACTTTTAGGTAAATATAAATGCAACTCTTAGTTGCGCTGCTGTCTCTATCTTCTCCTTTCTGAGGGACCGTCATTGATCAATAATTATTATTCTCTGCTTCATCCTTGATATGCGATTAAGTATCATGTGGTTCTGTATTTTACTCTGCTAAATCTTTAGATAAACATTTTAAAACTTCCTGACTCAGTGATTATTTCAGGATTATGAATTGTAATGAATGTCACTCATTTTAAACTTCCCAATTGGCAAAGGGTCATTACTCTTCAATCAGAAAAGTAATTGGTAGCAGGGATTTTGATAAAGAGTACAACTGCCTCACCAGCGAAAATACTAGCGTAGTATGAATGAATGGGCCCAAGTGAGTATCTGGTGAATGAATGTTGTTTGCTAGTATCGCGCTGGATCACCGCCTTTATAGTCTCAAAACTCACTAGAAGGTTCGAGAGTTTTTCCTTCCGCTCCAAGGAAACGTACTGGATTGGCCACCTTCCATGCAAGCATTCCAGGGAAAAAGGAGTTCCCACGTTCCCTCTACATTGTCACAAGTTCCAGCCTTTATCTTAACGAAGCTTACGAAAGCCTTCAAGGGTACATTCAACAATCTCTTCCAAAAACAAAACCACCTTTAACGTGACTAACCCAAACAACTTGAGCACTCTGTAGGCCTGTGCGCCAGAAAGCTCTAGCAAGACAGAGTCAGAATTCAGGATGACATGAGGCCATGTTAAAGCCAATAAACAGAACTTCATAATACTTCCCAATGTACAGCACAATGCACATTTGTGCATCACTGCCTATAGCATCACATACTTCATCTCTCGATGTACAACACAATGCACATTTGAGCACCATTGCTTATAGCATCACATACTTCATCTCTCAATGTACAACACAATGCACATTTGAGCCCCACTCCTCATAACGCTGCACTTCGAGACCAAAAAGTACATTCCACACCTCTCTCTCTCTCTCTCTCTCTTACTTTCAAATGCACATCCCACACGTTCTGTTCTTGGCAAGCTGTTCTACTTTGTCACAGCTCTCACTATAAGCCTGCGAGATTACATGAAAGAAACCTTCAAGGGAAAAAGGCATACGCAGGATGTCGTACATTCAGACTAGGGTCAAAAGACAATTAAAATCATGGTAGTCAAAGGTCATCACGCAGTGTCAAACCATAAGAGTGCCTCTAGCACTACACTGGGCCTGAGCACTAAAATAATATAAGTCTATGTTAGGGGCACCCAGACCCCCTGTTCAAAGGGAAGTGTCATACTCTCCCAGGCTATGTGTGGCTGTCCACCCCCCCCCCCGCCCCAAGCCAAGGAGTCAAGGCGCAATCTAATTTGCAGGCAACATGAAGGGGCAAAGGGAGTGATAAGTTTATGAAAAGATAGAGGAATGAAGAGAGAATTTTTGCTATGGCCAGGTGGCCAGTCAGGGACAAAGGAAGCCATTTCCAGACTTCTAGTCTATCGTCCAGCCAAGTTAGCAGACGGCCATAATTATTCCTCCACAGTTCGTCAGTATTTCTGCTAAGTCATACCCGAGGTATTTAACAGCGCCATCTGCCCAGACCAGTGGGAACTCAGATTCTGTTTCGGGTGTGGCGTTCCTCAGGGGGAAGATAATAGATTTAGCCCAATTGATTTCAATTCCTGTTGTCCCACTAAATCTGGTGAATTCTCTGATAAGGGGGTCCAGGTTAACATGCGGGTCCCTGACGTATGGAGTGACATCGTCTGCATACAGAAACACTACAATTCTACAGGATGAATGCCAGACCTCGGTGCACGTGCGGCTCCATCGCAATCGCAAAAAGTATGGGGTAAAGATGCACCCTTGACGGGTTCCCCTAGTGACTACAAATGGGTCGGATACACTACCATTGATTCTCAATTGGGCTACAGGCAAGAATTAGAGCAGGCCAATAGATTTAATAAAGGAGGTACTTAAGCCTAGGCGTGCTAGCAGAGCAAAAAGATACAGCCATTCAAGGGAGTCAAACGCCTTAGTGCATCTAAAAAAACTGCCACGGCATGTAGGGCGAGATTAATGGTATGGAGTAGCGCAAAGAAGGTACGGAGGTTATGTGAGGTGAACCTGCCTGGCACAAACCCCGCCTGATCCGGCCTCACCACAGCTGGAAGTAGGGGGAGGAGGTGCAAGGCAAGGAGTTTGACAAGAAATTTTATTGTGCGTGTTGATTAAGGAAAGCAGTCGGTATGAATTGCAACGGCAAGGGTCCTTGCCAGGCTTAAGTATAGTAATAATGAATGCCTTGCGCAAGGAAGGAGGCAGAACACCATGTGAGAGAGGTTCTGCATACACTTCCTATAATTGCAGGGCAAGCAGGGGAGAAAGCGACGTGAAGCCGTCAAGGCACAGACCACATCACCCCAATAATTTCCTCGGTTGTGAATGGTTCACCAAGGTACCTTCTATGGCCTTCTTCAAGCTACATGAGTTGGATCGAATCCAGGGAGCCTGAGAGACTAGCTGGTGTATTGTCCTGCCTAGTTCTATATAGAGAGGAGAAAAAATCTGCCATGATCTTTTGGACCGCTACCGTGCTGGAATGGACATGAGAGTTGTCATCCTGCAGTTCCGTTATGTAATCACTCGGCCAGGGCTTGAGAACTAACTGAGCAAGGGACTTTCCCGGTCTGTCACCCTCTCCAAAGTGTCTCGCAAGCACCTCCTGTCCCAAACAGTTCAACTCCCGCTGGGCAGCCTCTTCATACTCAGAGAGTTTGCTAAGTATATTAGTTCAGATAGGCGCACCATGATACGCACAGAAGTATACTTTGAGGTCCCTGATTTCGTGCTCAAGGCGCTCTAAGTCCCCACGTAAGGCGCGAAGAATCCCACCTGCTTGGCAATGCATGCTCCCCTACTGACCGCCTTGAAGGCCTCCCAAAGAGTGGCCTTCGTAATATCCTCATTATCATTATGCTCAAAGTATTCCAGAATTGCTGCGCTGATGTCTTCCCTGAATACCTCATGCCCAGTGGGCCCGACTGGAGTTTCCAGGTAAAGGCCTGGGGGGGGTCCACCCGGGAGCTCCAACTTCAGTAGAACAGGGGCATGGTCCGAGAGCATGCACGGCAGGTGGAAAGCCTGGGCCGACCATGCCATAACGTCTCACGATATCAGCCATTAATCTAACCTCGGCCATGTGGCATGAGCAGTGTTTATGCAGGTGCCCTCTCTCTGGTCTGCATGGCAGAGACGTCAAAGATCAGTCAGGTCAAAATCGTCCATAATTTGGCACAGGTGGGTCGCGGCCCGAGGGTGGGGCCATGTAGAATTGCTTGCTCTGTCCGGCTCAGGATTTAGTATAACATTAAAGTAGCCACCCCACACAGTTTTGCCAGGACCCAGAACCAGCTTGTCGCTATACTTCAGCAAAGAATTGGGGGTCTTCAATATTAGGACCATAGATAGAAATAATCCTGATTGGGTATTCTTGAATAATACCCACAAGTTAGCATATCTGCCCTGTGTCTCACATTTAACTCTACGCATGCGCCAGGCTAGTCCCCTCCTGATAAGAATCGCTACACCGTGTCTGTAGTTTGAATATGTGGCAACATATTTTTCCCCAAGCCACCCTGATCTCAGTCTAGTGGTAAAACGTCTGTGAGGTGAAGTTCCTGTAATAAGCAGATATCTATGGAGTGCCTTTGCAACACTTGATGTGCTTTACGGTGATCATTAAGGCCGCGGATATTCCACGTCAACATTTTAAGTTGGCCCATGTGACTACAATGCAGAAGTGCGATGGTGAGATAGGCGCCAACCTACAAACCATGTGTGGTGTACTTTGAAGTATTGAATTAACTGGAAGTCAATGCTAAACTGTGAAAAAGAACCTCCCTCCCGCCACCCACACCAACCTTCAAACTTGGTTGTGTACCCTGCCCCACCGTCCCCAAACTCGCACACTGAACATGTTTTAATAGGAATCATTCTAGAGGGCAGAGAGTAACCAGGTGAGCATCCCCTACCATCAGAGGCAGAGTGGACAAGTCAAATATATCAGTCGGTAGCATTTTCTGTAGAACGATGTTGTGGAGCCCTTGCAACATAGCGGTTAGTGAATGTGAAGGTGCCCAGGGTGCCGACTGCGAGACTAAAATAGAGACAATACGGGAGCCACAAACAGTTAAGAGAGCAAAACGTAACTTCAGGAGGCGTAGCCATCTCCCCCGCTGGGATGAATTGTGTCAATGGTTATCACTCAATGTCTGTTTGTCTGCTGCATGTGAGGAAGCTCTGGGAGACCCCCTGTCATTGGTGATATGCTTAGCAAAGTTTAAAGCTGCTTTGGCGTCCTGAAACAAATGTTGTTTGCCCTCCCGGGACACTTTCAGCCGGGCTAGGTAGATCAAGGCATAGGGGATCTCTGCTTTCTACAGGGCACATTTGGCCAACAGAAATTCACGGCGGGCCGCTTGCACTGGTACTTTAAAGTCTGGGTAGAAGCATAAGTTGTTTCCTTGACCTTGAATGGACCCACGCTCTCGCCCAGTCTCAGGACCACATCACGGTCCCGGTAAGTCAGCAGGAGCGTGACTATTGGCCGAGCCGGTGCTCCAGGAAGGGGTCTGGGGCCCAGGGACCGATGTGCCCATTCGACAATAAAAATGGTAGATAAGCTTTACCCAAAGAGTTCACGAACTATGGTTTCAACAAAGTCTTCCATTTTCGTAATATTGGATTCCGGGACTCCCGTAATTCGTAGGTTGTTGCGACGGGAGCGTACGTTGAAATCTTTGTGTTTGGCCTTGATCACCTCCAGCACCTTATCCATTTTCAATAATTTCTCCTTGGATTCCACCTGTGCGTCATCTGCGTTCAATACACGTTGCTCCAGCTGGTCAATGCGATCCTCATGCTTATCCACCCGCTGCTTAACCTGGTGTAGGTGGCTTGTTAGGATATCAAGCTTTGTTTCTATTGTCTTGAGGCTTGACCTTACATCTATCAGGATCTCTATAGTGCCAATCTACTGTTGTGGGTCAACCTCGGTGCACTCAGGCGACGCCCTGGGTGCAATTCCATATCTCCCTGTCTGGTGAGGCGTCTACTTTCAAACTGTAGTTTGGATTGTTTGGCATCGTTTTTCCCTATGGTGGGATGTTTTGACGGCACCCCCCAGTATAGTTGGCAGTAACCCCTGATGCCTAAGAGCCACAGTCCAGGCCTAGTCAATGGGGTTTAGGTCGGGCCCCACAGGCCAGCAGGCAGCGTCTCACAGCTATGAAGTAAGGGCCCACCACATCCCGAGCCGTGCTACAGCCAGGGTGCACGAGCAGGCCTAGATCCCAGGTGTCATCAGATCAAGCAGTCCAGTGGGGGTCCACAGTATTTACAGCACCTCACACCCATCGGAGGCAACGCATCATCATCACATCCTTGTTAGCTGGCTCAGTCACCCATGTGATGATCCATTAATCCACGATAATTATTGAAGACCAGACAACAATCATGGTTCACCTCCTCCCAAGCAGTGGAGTCAAGTGTTTGTTTAGAGCACAAAGTGGGGGGGCGCACTTCACTCCAACAGGTAAATCTGGTCTCTGTCCGTGCAATAAAGAATCATGCAGACATACAAAAATGCGGGCGCCTGAAAGAGGGGCGGCCCGCTGTGGTGCATTCGTCGGTTTCACTACCAAGCACTCACTTAATTATTCACCCCATTGCCCCGTAATGTTCTGCCTCTCCTCCACTGCAATCACCATCAGCATCCGCTGGGACTCCACCTCGGCCACTGAGGTCCCGCTCATGCCCGGGCGCTACGCTCTCATCATATGCAGCCTGCCGGGGGGAGCCCAATGCGCAGCACACTCCTTCACCTGCTCATGTCCTCTGCCACTCATGGAGGTCCCCTCTTCTCCCTGGTCTGCCCGGGTGCCTGCAGGTTGCAGCAGGCCTAGCCGGAGCCGCGTCACCCAGCTGCTCAGCCCCCTGCAGCAGCCGCTCCAGCCCGGTCCCTGCAGCAACACCTTGTCGGCGATCCATCTCACGCTGCAGGCTCAGTCACGCCACCGGCCGGCTCACGCTCTCCTCCGCTTATTGCCGCTGCCAAGGGGACACAGAGGCATTCAAAGCTCCCCCACCTCGGAGGTGTCAACTCGGGCTCGCTATTATAGCCCATTTGATGCTGGCTTGCAGATTCGGCCGGCTGAGCCCCTCTGAAGAGCGGCCGTTTCGCAGCCCGACCACGCCCCGCCCCCTCTAAAACCCTGTCTTAACAGCAAAACCTTCCAGTTAGGGTTGACACTCTTCCCAGAGGAAAATATCAGACATTTGCACTATTATAAGATTCAGGCCATTTACTCATGTTTAGGTTTCCGTAAGTGTGGGGATGTGATACTTAAATATAAATGTGGGAGCAAAACCGTACTTAAAAATGGAGACATCCCAAAATGTATCTTATTCGGTTCTCCCACAGTTTACTGGATCATAGATGGTATTAAACCTCAGTTGCATGAGGCAATGTGTCCCTGCATTAAGGCACCCACCCAAACATAAATTAGCAGAGTAATACCACTCATTAAGTAAATGGACCCCATTTAATAACTGGGATTGGGCGATATGCAAAATAACCAGGTCAGATAGGGGTAAAAGGCCGCTTTATTTGAACAGGTGTGCAGTTTCAATTTTTACAAAAATATAAACAAAGCCTCACTAATACAAAGTCAACATCCTAACACCCCCCACCCTTAAGCCATTCCCCACCGTAAAAACTTCCCAAAACATTCTTCTCACCAACCATCCTCACCAACCCCTTTCTTTCATCCCCTGCCTTCCTCCTGCCTCATTCATCGCTCCCCTGTGTTCCCTCTGGCTGAACCTACTCTGAATGCCCCCAAGCCTTCCTGCCTGTCTTGATCTCCTCAATTTCTGCCACCTGTCCAAGCGACAAATACCATGCAACAGAACTCAGTAAAAAAAACTTTTGGCCTTAACATGACACAATTTTATAGGGAGGGTGGGAGGGACAGCAAATTTAATTAGACCAGCTCCTACCTCACCGCCTAAGCCTGAATAAACTTTACCGACATGAACCGTCGTTTCCCAACCGCTCGTCGCCCACGAGCAGCCAATGACTGCACACCTGCCCTTTGGAATGTTCCACTCGCCCGTAGCTGCCCGGGGGTGGACATTCTGTGAATGCCACCCCCAGGAGCCCTCATCGGGTGATATGCAAAATAATCAGGCCAGATAGGGGTAAAAGGCTGCTTTATTTGGACAGGTATGCAGTTTCAATTTTTACAAAAATATTTTAAAAAGCCTCACTAATACAAAGTCAATATCCTAACACCCCCCCACCCTTAAGCCATTCCCCACAGTAAAAACTTCCCAAAACATTCTTCTAACCAACCATCCGCACTAACCCCTTTCTTTCATCCCTTGCCTTCCTCCTGCCTCATTCATCGCTCCCCTGTGTTCCCTCTGGCCGAACCTAATCTGAATGCCCCCAACCCTTCCTGCCTGTCTCAATCTCCTCAATTTCTGCCACCAGGAAAAACCCTGACCAGGTGTTTTTCCTGTCCCCCCCCCTTACTTCCAATGTCAATATATCCGAATGAAAGTTCTTGAATAGTGTGCAAAAATGGCACAGCAAACTAAAGAAATTCATAGAAAAATTAAAAAACAATCTTTTTAGCACTGCCACCAAAGCAGCTAGCTCCCAAAATTTTGCTCAAGCTAGAGAGCCATGAAACAAAGGACTGTCGCCTCAACAGCCCCCATATTAACACCAGGTGTTTAAAGCTAAGGTAACTGCTAGCTTTTCTTTTATGTTCAATAGATATAATTTATTACCTATAAAAGAAAGGTGAACACCATCTTGCCGAAAAAATTAAAAATCTTCTTTAGTTATGTCATCATGAGCCAACCAGCTTATCCCATTGATGCTGCAAAAGGGATGCATCTCTCTATTAACTTTTCTCCTTGCCCTCTCAACAGCTGTAAACTTCTCCGCCCCCCGCCATACCCTCCTAGGCACAAGTGGTGTCAAAATCAGTTTTGTCTTGACCCAAGATCTGGCAATCAATTCTAAATCAGATTTCATCTCTATTATTAAACCTAAACTTGACAATTGAACTAAATCATTTTAGCTCAAATGTAGAAGCAAAACATCAGGACATTTTCTTACCCCTAATAATTCGCTTAACCATGGCAGTAACTGGCCCCATTTCATGCCCCCCTCCCCCACCACTCAATTTTTATGTCATCAAAACGAAAACCTAGATTTTTTTCCAAAATGTCTTTTTTCCGCTTGTTTTGCAGCCCATTTTATAAAAGAATGTCCAAATATCCAAATGGTCACAAGAGCCACAGGAGGACCCGAAATATGACCTGAAAAAGAAACACAACGTTAACGCTTATATAAACTCTAAAGAACTTCTAAATTTCTAATATATCTTAAACAACAGTCTGAAGACCATCGACCTAAACTCTTGACCTCTTTGATGGAGAAACCCAACCTAGCAGCTTCGGAAGCGGCACCAATTCTAAAAGAGTGCATACCAAAGCAAAAAGGATCCTCTCCCAAATGGGACAAGGCTTTTCTCATTACTGCCAATACCTGAGAAGCCTTAAGACGAGAGCCGTCTTGATGTCTAAAAACAAATTCAAAAGAAGCACCACCCACAGCCTTGAAATCCTGCCAGGCTTTTATTGGACATAATGAACCGCAGATTTTCCGAAGAATAACATTTGCTCCTTTACCTACCTGATCCGTTTTGGATTTCTACAGAAAACTCCTTATTGCTTCCTTGGAACTAACCACATTTTTAACTTTGAGATCATCATTAAGACCTTTACCTAACAGCTCTGAAATTCTAAAAGCTCCAAAAAATAACCAACACATGCATAGTTTAAATAATAAATATTCAAAATGGGAAAAACAAATAACAGGTAAGCTCTTCATTATGGCACATAACATATTCAATGATACAGGCTCTCTGACACGCTGACCTCTCTTCTTCTCCTTTGCCCAACCTTGCAAAAGTCGCCTTCCCATCTCACCTGCAGATGGCTCATAACCCCAGAAAATGTTTCCATAAAACTTCAGGCCTGCCAATTTACCAGCGATCGTAGTGGCTGAAATGTTTTTTTCTATGTTAGCCATAATGAAATGTAGCACATCCTCTCTACGCCTCTCTGAACCTTTTAAACTGTGTGTCCTATAAGAAGCACCTGACTCCACAAATTCTAACCATGTTCTTCTATAAGCTACCTTGGTACTCTCTGCAAGCGATTTTTCAACTAGCCGAAGCATTCTCACTTTGCTAGCTCCCATACCTCTTGAGGAACCTGAGTTTTTCACAGATCTGCTCCGGGCGCCAAACCACAGAATGTCTGCCACTGGGACCGAGATAATGCATCTGCGATATTGTTATCTGCTCCTGGTACATGTTTAGCTTTAAAAATCATGTTATATATCAGACAACCTAACATAAATCTTTGTAACAATTTCAGTAGATGTTCTCTTTAGATTTCTGACCATTGATCAAATCCACCAGAGTCTTATTGTCAACGTAAAAGATGACCATCTTGTTTGCCAGTTTAGTACCCCATACAGCTAGGCTACTAACAAAGGAAAACATTAAAAAAGGCTATACTTCTCCCTTCAGAAATCCATCTCTTTGGCCATTTCTCAGCGCAACATCTGCCTTTCCAAAAGAGCCCAAAACCATTAGCTCCTGCAGCGTCTGAAAAAGGTTGTATCAACCATACAAAGTCCTCATCCAGCGACCACATAGTGACTCCATTGAATGCTCTCAAAAACATTAGCCAAACGTCAAAATCAGCCCTCATTGCTGCTGAAATCCTAATCCTGTGATGTGGCAGGGTGGCCCCAGACATAGCAAAACCTAGCCTTCTATAAAAGGCTCTTCCGGCTTTTACCACACGGCAAGCAAAATTCAAATGCCCTAATAGACATTGAATTTGATTCAAAGTTAATTTAGGAGACAATTTGGCTTGTTCTAACAGTTTGATAATTTCTTGTACTTTCTTGTCCGGTAATCTTGCCTCCATTTTAACTGTATCTAACTCAAAGCCTAGAAAAACTAAACAGGTTGTAGGACCTTCCGTCTTCTCAGCCGCTAAGGGCACGCCAAGTTCCTTAGCTAGTGACTCAAATTGACAAAGAGCCCTCCCAGGGCTGGGCTGAATAGGACCTTGGCTGAATGGAGAGTAGGGGGTGGGGATTTCCTTTCACTCCCCTGAGCCCTCATAGAATAGAGAGTAGGGGGAGGAGATTTCCTTTCAGCTACCTGGGCCAGGTCTGCTTTCAACAATGCTGTCTCCACCTCCTGCCAGGAAGCTGCACAGAACTGGTTTTGGTCAGGCACAGACACTCTCTGCCTTCAGAGACAAAGGATTTTTGAGTATAAATATTGGGGCCCAGACCCCAAGACTTTAGATCACTTCTGGGAATCAAGAAGAACCCTTTGCTGAGGAGAAGAACCAGGAAGCTGAAGGAGGAGACTACCCCTATGCTGCGTGTTGTTGGGGTTGGCCTGCAGTGGTTACTTTATTGCCAAAGAAAGGAGAAAAGGACTGAGTGTGCTTTTCATCATCTTGAAGAAGATCTCCAAGGGCTTGAACATTGAGCTTGCCTCCTGCCTGAAGTCTCAGGGATACAAAACTTCACCCCCAGCTCCCTTCCTGAATTCCTTTGCTGGGAATTGAAGTGCCTACTGCTGTTGGGCCTTCTGAGAGACTGCGTGTCGCTGGGAGCTGGAAGCGCGACGCAACGAAGAGGAAGCGTGTCTCCGCCGCAGCAGTTGTCGCCGCATCGCAGAGTAAGCGTGCTGCCGCACCATCGAAGCGCCCCGCATCACCGGAGAAGCGTGCCGCCGCAGCCATTGTCATCACATCGCAGAGTAAGCATGCCGCCGCTGTCGCCATCGCATCACCGAAGCGCCTCGCATCACCGGAGAAGCATGTCGCAGGGCCTGTCGCGGCTCAGAAGATCGCCAAGTCGCCGCACGGCCGTCGGGCGTGCCCGCATCCCGTCTACGTTGTCGCACCGCAAGCAAGACGCCATTTTCTCGCATCGCACCGGATCATCATTGCATCGGAACCGGGCCGCAGTAAGAAACTGACGCATCCTCCTTTCTGCGTGTAAGGAATCGAAGCATCACCTTCCCTGCGACCCTTTTGTTTGTTTTGCATATAGCATCCAAAGGTACATTGAGAGTAAAGTGTTGCATTTATCATCTTTATTGAACTGAGCTATTTTCTACCATTTGACAGTCATTTTTTTAGTATTGTATTGTGGATTTTTGTCGTTTGGGTCTTGTGTTAAGTCTATATAAAAATACTTATTTTTATACTACAACCTGTGTGGTGTCCATCTGTAGTGTTGTCACTGGGTTACTGTATGTGTTCACAAATGCTTTACACACTGCCTCTGAGATAAGCCTGCCTGCTCGTGCCAAGCTACCAAGGGGGTGAGCAGGGGTTATTTTTAGTAGTGTATCCCCCCTTACCCTGACTAGAAGCAAGGGTCCCTATTTGGACAAAGGTACCTACCTCTGCTAACTAGAGACCCCCAGTTCTAACATTGGTGGTCAGCGGTGAGGATTCTGGACTTGCATTTGTGACTCATATACAGTAATTGGTGTACACTACTAGTGAGTGCAGACCAAACGCAACCACATACATTTTTGGTAGATTGTTTTTCCTGGGATTTCTATTTTTGCCAAGAACTGCCAAGTTTAGTCACCATGAGCAAAACAGCATCCATCGCATCTGTGGATTTAGATTTTGAAGACGAAAAGCTGGAAAGTTACAATGTGAAACTGCTAAAGTACTTCTGCAGGAAATTGAAAGTTGCTACCACAGGTCCCACCAAGAAGGATGAGTACCAAAAGGCGCTGAGGGCCTGGGTGGAAGCAAGAAGTACCCCTGAGCATGAGGAGGGGGCTGAGAATGCAGAGGGGCAGCTAGAGGGGCCATTGGATCCAGGGGGGAGGAAAGCACCTTCCCCAGCAGGTAGCAGTGTTTCTTCCAAGGGCCTGTCCCCAGGAGAGCTGGAGGACAGGGAGAGAAGTAGGGTGCATGAAATGGAGCTGACCAAGCTTAAGATGGGTGGGCAGTTGGAATTGGAAATTAAGAAATTTGCCCTAGAGGAAAAGAGGATGCAAATGGAGCATGAGAGAAGTTTGAGGGAGTTGGAGTTGAAAGCAAGGAGCTTAGAGATTACTCCCTCTGGTGGCAGCACACCGTCCATGCCTGTTGAAGCCAGGGTGTATATACCTAAAGATGTGGTGAAAGAGTTTTATAAGAATGATGATATTGGTCAGTGGTTCAAGGCCTATGAGGTAGCTATGTCCTCCCACCGGGTCCCTGAGAAGGATTGGGGAGCGGGGTTGTGGGGACGGTTCCTTAGTGAGGGGCGGGATACCTTGTTAGACATGCCCTCTGTAGTCCACAATTCTTATAGCCATATGAAGGAAGCATTGATGTCTAGGTATGGGCTGACTCCTGAACTGTATAGGCAGAGGTTCAGAAATTGCAAAAAGAAGGAGTCCAGTACTTGGGTGGAATATGTGACTTTTTTTTGCAGAGCATTGGATGGTTGGGTGAAGGGTAGCAAAGTGAATGATTTTGACGCGCTCTTTGATTTGATTGCATGGGAGCACTTGTCAGGAAATTGTTTTCCAGAGCTACGCCAGCACCTTATTGATAGTAGGCTGACTAACCCTAGGAAGCTTGCTGAGGAGGCGGACCGCTGGGTGAGCACCCGGGTCCACAAGGGTCACGTGGGAGACTCCGCCAAGGGTGGGCAGGGTCCCCAGCAGAGGAGTGGGGGGACAAGGGTAAACAGAGGGAGTTCCAGAAAGTGCTCCAAAGTAATCCCCAAGGGAACCAAGGGAAGGGCTCCCAGCCTCCCCCTGAGAAGAAGGCAGGGGCCCCGACAGATAAGCCTGTTCACAGGGGGCCCAAGACCTGTTTTAAGTGTGGTCAAGTGGGCCACTGCTCTTATGATTCAGCATGTCCCTTGTATGGGAAGACAGCACCCACTGGTGCACCACCCCGGCAGGTGGCTAGTGTAGCCCTGGGGGGGGAGATGGGTGCCCAAGGTGGGTGGGGTCCCGTAGCAATGTCCTTGGTCTCTTTAGGAGACAGTGAGATGGTCCCCCGGACCCAACTGCCTGATAACACTAAAAAATACAGGCAGTGGATGACCATCAATGGCCAAAGGGTGGAGACTCTAAGAGACACCAGAGCCAGTGTGACAGCTGTCAGTTGTCGGCTGGTGTCTGAAGAGCAGGTGATCCCCAATGCATTCTGCCCAGTAGTTGCTGCGGACAACTCAGAGAGCCACTGCAGAGTGGCTCAGGTTCCCTTTGAGTGGGGTGGGGTCTCAGGTACCTTTCAAGTAGCTGTGAGGCCAGCCATGCCTATAGACTATCTGTTGGGCACGATTTAGAAAGTTCACCTTGGGCAAAGGTGGAGAGAAGGTCTCATTTAGAGATGTTGGGTCTGCCTGAGTGGGTGTGCGCAACCACTCGGTCTATGGCAGCCAGTAGAGGTGTTCAAGAGGACCTGGAGCCTGAGAGGGTGGCCCAGGTGCCTGCCTTGGAGAGAAGAGGCAGGGGGCGCGGGAAACCGGCCCCGTAGTTCCCACGGTCCAGGAGGAAGCAGAACCTGAGGGGGATGCTCTGGAACCTACAGGGGAGCAAGTGGCCGAACTGGGGGACCTGCCTGAGCTGACCCATTGGCAGCAAGAAGGAGGACCCTCCAGGGAGGAGTTCTGTGAGGAGCAGAACAAGTGCCCTTCTCTTGTGGGTTTGCGGCAACAGACCACAAACCAGGCGATCAGTCTGGATCACATTGGATCTACTGGGAGAATGGTCTCCTGTATAGCGAGCCTAAGGTTGCTGAGCCTGGGTCAGCCCGTGTGCTGGTGGTACCCCAGCGCTTCAGAGCCTTCCTACTGGGTTTGGCTCATGATGTGCCTTTAGCAGGACATCTGGGGCAGGGCAAGACCTTTGAAAGGCTTGTCACCTACTTTTATTGGCCCCAGATGCAAAGAGTTCAGACACTCATTGCAGGACATGTCAGACTTGCCAGGCAAGTGGAAAAAGTGGGAGGAAGCACAAGGCTCCCCTCCAGCCTTTCCCTATGGTCAGCACCCCCTTTGAACGGGTGGGTATTGACATTGTGGGGCCACTGGACCTCAAGACAGCCATGGGCAACAGGTTCATCCTGGTCTTGGTGGACCATGCCACCCGGTACCCGGAAGCCATCCCTCTTCGGACAGTGACGGCCCCCGTGGTGGGACGTGCACTGATGGGGATTTTCTCCCGTGTGGGGTTCCCCAAGGAGATGGTGTCTGACCGTGGTACAAACTTCATTTCCAAGTATATGAAGTCCCTGTGGCAGGAGTGCGGTGTAACGTACAAGTTCACCACTCCTTACCACCCCCAAGGTAATGGGCTGGTTGAGAGATTCAACCGGACCCTGAAGGGCATGATTATGGGTCTGGAAGAACCCATGAGGCGTAAGTGGGACGTCCTCTTGCCATGCCTTTTGTTTGCTTACCGTGAGGTGCCACAGAAGTCCTTAGGGTTCAGTCCCTTTGAACTGCTCTATGGTCACCCGGTAAGAGGACCTCTGAGTCTGGTGAAAGAAGGCTGGGAGAAAGCTCCCAGTAAACCTCCCCAGGATGTATTTAGCTACATGCTGGCCTTTAGAAACCAGACTAGGCGATTCAGACAACTCGCTGAGGCGAATCTGGAAGCCAGCCAGGAGGAGATGAAACAGTGGTATGATCAGAATGCCACTCTGATCGAGTTTCAGCCTGGGCAGAAAGTGTGGGTCATGGCCCCCGTGGAGCCTTGCGCGCTCCAGGATAAGTGGACCGGACCATTTGAGGTGGTGGAGCGCAAGAGTGAAGTCACCTACCTGGTGGACTTGCGATCTCCCAGGAACCCTTTGCGGGTCCTGCATGTCAACCGCCTAAAGCCCCATTTTGAGAGGTCCGAAGTGGGCATGCTCCTAGCAACAGATGATGGAATGGAAGAGGAGACAGAACCTCTTCCTGACCTCCTGTCTGCAACAGAGCAAGATGGGTCAGTGGAGGGTGTGAACCTCTCTAACTCCCTGATACCTGAGCAGCAGGAAGACTGTCGCCAACTGTTGGGACAGTTTCCTGACCTGTTTTCCCTGACTCCTAGTGTCACTGATTGGTGCGTCCATGATGTGGACACTGGGGACAGTCCTCCTGTCAAGCACAAGGCTTACAGAGTGACTGACAGGGTGAGAGCTTGCATCAAGGAGGAGGTCTCCAAGATGTTTGCGTTGGGGGTGATTGAGTCCTCTCACAGCCCTTGGGCCAGCCCAGTGGTCTTGGTCCCAAAGGCTGCCGCGCCTGGTGCCACGCCCGAACTCCGGCTCTGTGTGGACTACCGAGGACTCAATTCAGTCACCAGGACTGACGCGCACCTCATCCCCAGAGCTGATGAGCTCATTGATCGGTTAGGGGCTGCCCGGTACCTCAGCATGTTTGACTTAACGTCTGGGTAGTGGCAGATCGCCTTGACTGATGGGGCCAAAGAGAGGTCAGCATTCTCCACACCAGATGGGCACTACCAATTCCGGGTTATGCCCTTTGGGATGAAGAATGCCCCTGCCACCTTTCAGAGGTTGGTCAACCAGGTGTTGGTTGGACTGGAGGATTTCAGTGCCGCATACCTGGATGACATCGCAGTGTTCAGCGCCAGTTGGGAAGAATATCTGCGCCACCTCTGGGAAGTGTTGATGGCGCTGCAGAGGGCAGGCCTCACGATCAAGGCGAGTAAGTGCCAGATCAGGCAGGGTTCTGTGGTGTACTTGGGACACCAGGTTGGGAGCGGCCAGGTGGCGCCCCTACAGCCCAAGATTGATACCATTCTGGCTTGGGAACCCCCCAAGACCCAGACAGAGGTGAGAGCCTTTCTAGGACTCACCGGGTATTACAGGAGATTTGTCAAGGGGTATGGCAATATCGTTGCACCCTTGACAGAGCTGACTTCCAGGAAGCAGCCCAAGAGAGTGATTTGGACTGACACCTGTCAGAGAGCTTTTGACGCCTTGAAGACTGCCATGTGCACGGCCCCCGTGCTTCAGGCGCCCAACTTCTCAAAAGAATTTGTTGTTCAAACAGATCAATCAATCAATCAATCATGTCACTTATAAAGCGCACTACATACCCGCGAGGGTCTCAAGGCGCTGGGGGAAGAGAGGGGTGGTGCTGCTACTGATCGAAGAGCCAGGTCTTGAGGAGTCTTCTGAAGGCCAGTAGGTCTTGGGTCTGTCGGAGGTTGGTGGGGAGGGTGTTCCAGGTCTTGGCGGCGAGGTGGGAGAAGGATCTGCCGCCGGCGGTCGTTTTCCGGATGCGGGGGACTGTGGCGAGGGCGAGGCTGGTCGAGCGGAGCTGGCGGGTGGGGGTGTAGAAGCTGAGTCGTCTGTTGAGGTAGGCTGGTCCGGAGTTGTGGAGTGCTTTGTGTGCGTGGGTGAGGAGCTTGAAGGTTATCCTCTTGTTGACAGGGAGCCAGTGCAGGTCTCTCAGGTGGGGTGTGATGTGGCTGCGTCGGGGGATGTCGAGGATAAGACGTGCAGAGGCGTTCTGGATGCGTTGCAGCCGTCTCAGGAGCTTAGCCGTCGTTCCTGCGTAGAGGGCGTTTCCGTAGTCCAGCCTGCTGGTGACGAGGGCCTGGGTGACTGTTTTTCTTGTTTCGGTGGGGATCCACTTGAAGATCCTGCGGAGCATTCGGAGGATGTTGAAGCAGGATGACGAAACGGCGTTGACCTGCTTAGTCATGGAGAGGGTGGGGTTGAGGATGACCCCTAGGTTGCGTACGTGGTCGGTGGGTGGCGGGGCTGTTCCCAGTGATGTTGGCCACCAGGAGTCGTCCCAGGCTGAAGGGTTGGAACCAAGGATGAGGACCTCCGTCTTGTCCGAGTTCAGCTTCAGGCGGCTGGTCCTCATCCATTTGGCGACGGCCTTCATTCCTTCGTGGAGGTGGGCTTTGGCGGTGTGAGGGTCTTTGGTGAGGGAGAGGATCAGCTGGGTGTCGTCGGCGTAGGAGATGATGTTGAGGTTGTGCTGTCGGGCGACGTGGGCGAGGGGTGCCATGTAGATGTTGAACAGCGTTGGGCTGAGGGAGGAGCCTTGGGGTACACCGCAGATGATCTTGGTGGCCTTGGATCGGAAGGGGGCGAGGCGGACGCTTTGTGTTCTGCCGGAAAGGAAGGATGTGGTCCAGTCCAGGGCCTTCTCTTGGATCCCGGCGTCGTGAAGGCGTGTTCGTAGTGTGTGGTGGCAGACCGTGTCGAAGGCGGCTGATAGGTCCAGGAGGATGAGGGCTGCTGTTTCTCCGTTGTCTAGCAGGGTCCTGATGTCATCGGTGGCAGCGATGAGGGCGGTTTCGGTGCTGTGGTTGCTGCGGAAGCCGGACTGGGAAGGGTCCAGGATGTTGTTCTCCTCGAGGTAGCGGGTCAGTTGTTTGTTGATGATTTTCTCGGTGACCTTCACGGGGAACGGGAGCAGAGAGATGGGTCGGAAGTTCTTGAGGTCCTTGGGGTCTGCCTTGGGTTTCTTGAGTAAGGCGGTGATCTCGGCGTGCTTCCAGCTTTCCGGGAAAGTTGCTGTCTCGAAGGAGATGTTGATTATTTTCCGGAGATGGGGCGCGATGGCTGTACTGGGTTTGTTAAAGATGTGGTGAGGGCACGGGTCTAGCGGTGAACCGGAGTGGATGGTGTTCATGATCTCGCTGGTGTCCTCGTCGTTGATGTTGGTCCAGGAGAGCAGGCGGTTGGTGGTTGTGGGGGCAGTGGTCTCGGTGGTTGCCGGGGCGGTCGTGGTGTTGAAGCTGTCGTGGATGTCGGCGATTTTGCGGTGGAAGAAGGTGGCCAGTGAGTCGCACAGGTCTCGCGACGGCTGGATGTCGTTGGTGTTGGAGCTGGGGTTGGAGAGTTCCTTCACGATGTTGAAGAGCTCTTTGCTGTTGTGTGCGTTGTTGTCTAGGCGGTCTTTGAGTGAGGCCCTTTTGGCGGATCTGATGAGGTGATGGTGACTGCGGGTGGCGCTCTTGTGGGCGGCGTAGCTGTCCGCTGTCCGTTCGTGGAGCCAGATCTTCTCCAGTTTTCGGCATGTTCGTTTGGAGGCCTGGAGGTCTTCGGTGAACCAGGTGGCTTTCTTGCTGGTGTGGCTGTTGGGCGGATTCTTGAGCGGGGCGAGGGTGTTGGCGCAGTCGTCGATCCACTGTCTGAGGTTGCGGGCGGCGGTGTCGGGGTCGGAGGGTTTGGCGGGTGGGCTCAGGGCGAGGGTTGTGGTTAGCTGATCTTCCGTGACTCTGCTCCAGCAGTGGCGAGGCATTTGTTCGGTGCGGTGGTGCATGGTGGGCTTCCTGTAGGTGAAGTGGATGCAGTGGTGGTCAGTCCAGTGGGGTTCGGAGGTGTGGTTGAAGGAGACGTGTGGGCTTGCGGAAAAGATGGAGTCGAGCGTGTGGCCGGCGGCGTGGGTTGGTGTAGTCACGAGCTGTCTGAGTCCGAGGTTGTCGATCAGGGTGGTGGAGTTGGTGTCCTTGTTGTTCTCGAGGTGGAAGTTCAGGTCCCCGAGGAGGATGTAGTCCGTGGAGGCGATGGCGTGTGTGCTGACGAAGTCAGCGATGGAATCGCTGAACTGTGGTCGGGGTCCGGGGGTCTGTAGATGAGGGTTCCTCTGAGGGTGGTGTTGGGATCGGTGTGGATCTGGAAGTGCATGTGTTCGGCGGTGCTGAGGGTGTCGTCGGTGTTGGTTGAGACTCTGAGGGTGTTCCGGTGGACGATGGCGATGCCTCCTCCGACTCCGTTGGTGCAGTCCCTGCGGGTGATCTTGTATCCGTCTGGGATGGGAATGGCGATGTCGGGGGCTGAAGCGGGATTCAGCCAGGTCTCCGTCAGGAATGCGACGTCTGGGGAGGTTGAGTCGAGAAGGTCCCAGAGTTCGATGGCGTGTTTGCGGGCGGAGCGGGTGTTGAGGAGGATGCATCTGAGGTAGTTGGGTTCTTTCCTGGGCGGTGGTTTGGCGGGGCGGGTGCTGGCGAAGCTGCAGTTCCGGCAGGTGAAGGGCCCTTGGGTGCGCTTCGGGGTGGCCTGGTAGCAGGCGTGATCTTTTCCGGGGTTGAGTGCGTGGAGGGTGCTGGCGTCGTATCGGCGATGTTGATGTGGCGGGCGCGGGGGATGCCCGGACCAGGGGGTCTGGCGCCGGGCGCGGTCACGGCGCGGACGGGCGCAGACGGGCTTGCTTTAGGCGCGCCTTCGGCGCGCCAGCGGCGCGGACGCGCAGCGGCCGCCATAAATGGGGAGGTGGGAGGGAGGAGCAGGGAATGGGGCAGCGAATGGGCAGTGAGGGGCGGGGCCGCAGGGCGCAGCGGCGGGAAACAGGCACAGAAGGGAAAACGAGCACAATCAGGGGCAGCAAGGGGGCACAGAAAGGAAAAACGAGCACAATCAGGGGCAGCAAGGGGGCACAGAAGGAAAAACGAGCACAATCAGGGGCAGCAAGGGGGCACAGAAAGGAAAAACTAGCACAATCAGGGGCAGCAAGGGGGGCACAGAAAGGAAAAACGAGCACAATCAGGGGCAGCAAGGGGGCACAGAAAGGAAAAGCGAGCACAATCAGGGGCAGCAAGGGGGGCACAGAAGGAAAAACGAGCACAATCAGGGGCAGCAAGGGGGCACAGAAAGGAAAACGAGCACAATCAGGGGCAGCAAGGGGGGCACAGAAAGGAAAAAACGAGCACAATCAGGGGCAGCAAGGGGGGCACAGAAAGGAAAAAAAACGAGCACAATCAGGGGCAGCAAGGGGGGCACAGAAAGGAAAAAACGAGCACAATCAGGGGCAGCAAGGGGGCACAGAAAGGAAAAATGAGCACAATCAGGGGCAGCAGCAGGGCACACAGACAGAGCTGTGTGGTGGGGGAGCGACCTACCAGTCAAGGTCAGATGCGTCAGAGCATGGTGTAGGGGCTGTTCTAGCACAGTTAAATGAGGAGGGCCTAGATCACTGGTACTCATAGTACGGCCCGCGGGCCGCCAGCGGCTCGGCAGGCCTTCATTGGCGGCCCACGGACCTTGCCTTGCAGTTTCCACGGCCCGCATTAAATACAGAAGATGGCCACAGGAGCATACGTAGTGAATACGTATTAAATAGGTATTCACTACGTATGAATACGTATTAAATAGGTATTCACTACGTATGCTCCTGCAGCCTTCTTCTGTGTTTACTGCCGGCCCCTGTGACGTCAGGGCACCTTCGGAAAGCTTCACAAAAGGCCCTTTAAAAGTCAGCTGTAAGCGCTTTCACAGCTGACTTTTAAAAGGGCCTTTTGGGAAGCCTCCTAGTTTGGACAAAGACAGATAGAGGCGCAGAGACAGATAGAGGCGCAGAGACAGATAGAGGCGCAGAGACAGATAGAGGCGCATGATAGAGGCGCAGTGACAGATAGAGGCGCAGAGACAGATAGAGGCGCAGAGAGACAGATAGAGGCGCAGAGAGACAGATAGAGTCAGAGAGACAGATAGAGTCAGAGAGACAGATAGAGACAGGGTCAGAGATAGAGACAGGGACAGGGATAGAGACAGGGACAGACAGAGATAGGGACAGACAGAGACAGGGACAGACAGATAGAGACAGAGACAGGGACAGACAGACAGAGTCAGAGACAGACAGGGACAGACAGAGACAGGGACAGACAGGGACAGACAGGGACAGACAGACAGGGACAGACAGATAGAGACAGAGACAGGGACAGGCAGAGACAGGGACAGAAAGAGACAGGGACAGACAGATAGAGACAGAGACAGGGACAGATAGATAGAGACAGAGACAGGGACAGACAGATAGAGACAGGGACAGACAGATAGAGACAGGGACAGACAGACAGATAGAGACAGAGACATGGACATGGACAGACAGAGACAGGGACAGACAGGGACAGACAGAGACAGGGACAGACAGACAGAGACAGGGACAGACAGAGACAGGGACAGACAGACAGATAGAGACAGAGACATGGACATGGACAGACAGAGACAGGGACAGACAGACAGATAGAGACAGGGACAGGGACAGACAGATAGAGACAGGGACAGACAGAGACATAGACAGAGACATGGACAGAGACAGATAGAGACAGGGACAGACAGAGACAGATAGAGACAGGGACAGAGACAGAGACAGGGACAGACAGAGACAGGGACAGACAGAGACAGGGACAGACAGACAGGGACAGACAGATAGAGACAGGGACAGATAGAGACAGGGACAGATAGAGACAGGGACAGACAGAGACCGGGACAGACAGATAGAGACAGGGACAGACAGAGACAGAGACAGGGACAGAGACAGGGACAGACAGAGACAGGGACAGACAGATAGAGACATAGATAGAGACATAGACAGATAGAGGGATAGAAGATAGAGAGATAGAAGATAGAGAGATAGAAGATAGAGAGACATAGAAGATAGAGATAGAGAGAGATAGAGACAGAGAGATAGAGATAGAGATAGCTAGAGATAGCTTGAGAGAGAGATAGCTAGAGACAGATAGAGAGAGAGATAGCTAAAGAGAGATAGAGAGATAGAGATAGCTAGAGAGACAGATAGAGGTGCAGAGACAGATAGAGGCGCAGAGACAGATAGAGGCGCAGAGACAGATAGAGGCGCAGAGAGACAGATAGAGGCACAGAGAGACAGATAGAGGCGCAGAGAGACAGATAGAGTCAGAGATAGAGACAGGGACAGGGATAGAGACAGGGACAGACAGGGACAGGGACAAACAGAGACAGGGACAGACAGGGACAGACAGATAGAGACAGAGACAGGGACAGACAGACAGATAGAGAAAGAGACAGACAGGGACAGACAGAGACAGGGACAGACAGAGACAGGGACAGACAGGGACAGACAGAGACAGGGACAGACAGGGACAGACAGACAGGGACAGACAGATAGAGACAGAGACAGGGACAGGCAGAGACAGGGACAGAAAGAGACAGGGACAGACAGATAGAGACAGAGACAGGGACAGACAGATAGAGACAGAGACAGGGACAGACAGATAGAGACAGGGACAGACAGATAGAGACAGGGACAGACAGACAGATAGAGACAGAGACCTGGACATGGACAGACAGAGACTGGGACAGACAGGGACAGACAGAGACAGGGACAGACAGATAGAGACAGGGACAGACAGAGACAGGGACAGACAGACAGATAGAGACAGAGATATGGACATGGACAGACAGAGACAGGGACAGACAGACAGATAGAGACAGGGACAGACAGGGACAGGGACAGACAGATAGAGACAGGGACAGACAGGGACAGACAGAGACATAGACAGAGACATGGACAGAGACAGATAGAGACAGACAGAGACAGATAGAGACAGCGACAGGGACAGAGACAGAGACAGGGACAGGGACAGACAGAGACAGGGACAGACAGAGACAGGGACAGACAGACAGGGACAGACAGATAGAGACAGGGACAGATAGAGACAGGGACAGATAGAGACAGGGACAGATAGAGACAGGGACAGACAGAGACTGGGACAGACGGATAGAGACAGGGACAGACAGAGACAGAGACAGGGACAGACAGAGACAGGGACAGACAGATAGAGACATAGATAGAGACATAGACAGATAGAGGGATAGAAGATAGAGAGATAGAAGATAGAGAGATAGAAGATAGAGAGACATAGAAGATAGAGATAGAGAGAGATAGAGACAGAGAGATAGAGATAGAGATAGCTAGAGATAGCTTGAGAGAGATAGCTAGAGACAGCTAGAGAGAGAGATAGCTAGAAAGAGAGATAGAGAGATAGAGATAGCTAGAGAGGAATAGAGAAAGAGATAGAGAGAGAGATAGAGAGAGAGAGATAGAGAGAGATAGAGATAGAGATAGAGAAAGATAGAGAGAGATAGAGATAGATAGATAGATGTGTGTATGCCGGGTCTGGTGGCTCAGTGGACGAATGCGTCCGCTGCAGGGGCCTGTGTTCAACCTCATGGTCACAGTTTTTTTTTCTTGCCCTAGCCCCGCCCCGCCCCCCTCCCCCACTGACCCCGCCCCCACCGGTGCGGCCCTCGGCCACAAACCACACTCTAAATTTGGCCCCCCGAGAGAAAGTTTGTGAGTACCCATGGCCTAGACCAACCTTTAGCCTTCATCAGTAGGAGGTTACTTCCACGGGAACAGAGGTGGAGTGCTATTGAGCATGAGGCATTTGCTGTGGTCTGGGCGCTGAAGAAGTTGAGACCATACCAGTTTAGGACTCACTTCTGGGTTCAGACAGACCACAGGCCCCTCAGATGGTTGATGCAGATGAGGGGTGAGAATCCAAAACTGTTGAGGTGGTCCATTTCCCTACAGGGGATGGACTTCACGGTGGAACACCGCCCTGGTACAGAACACGCCAATGCTGATGGTCTGTCCAGATTTTTCCGCCTTAGTGAAGAGAACTCCCCAGGGGTAGGGTAGTTCTCCCCACATTTCAGCTGGAGGGGACACGTGTTAGACCTGGTACCATTGGTGTGGGTCTCCCTTCCATTTTTGCTGTTGCCTCCTGTGTTTTGCTATGTTTTTGCTGGTCTAGATGCTTTGGGCACTTTGCCACTGCTATTCAGTGCCAAAGTGCAAGTGCTCCCTATGGTAAATTGATGTATGGATTAGTGACTCTATGATTGGCTTATTTGATTTACTGTCAGACCCTAGTACAGTGCACCGCGTGTGCCCAGGGCCTGTAAATCAAATGCTGCTGGTGGGCTTGCAGCACTGGTTGTGCCACCCACCGGAGCAGCTTGGAAAGCGTGTCTCAGGCCTGCCATTGCAGAGCCTGTGTGCAGTCTGGTACTGCCATGTCGACTTGGCAAGTGCACCCACTTGCCAGTCCCCAAACCTTCCCTTTTCTACATGTTAGTCACCCCTAAGGTAGGCCCTAGGGCAGGGTGCATTGTATGTGAAAGGTAGGACATGCCCTGGTGTGTGTGGCATGTCGTGATAGTGAATTACAGCCAATTTCGTTTTTCACTATTGCAAGGCTACCTGCTCCAATAGGCCAGAATGGGCAGTTTGATTATAACATCTTATAATCCTAACTGACCCAGGGAAAACGAATTTAGTATGCCTGAACTCAGAATGATAAAATACATCTTTTAGTGAAGTTGGTTTTAACATTCTGTGTTTGAAAATACCACTTTTAGAAAGTAGGTATTTTCTTGCCTAACCATCCAGCCTGCCTCTGCTAGGTTGTGTATTGCTTGTCTGGTTTGTGAGTGACAGGAGGACTTGGGCTCCAGCAGTCTGATGGGTCAGGGCTGGGCTGAATAGGACCTTGGCTGAATAGAGAGTAGGGGGCGGGGATTTCCTTTCACTCCCCTGAGCCCTCATAGAATAGAGAGTAGGGGGAGGAGATTTCCTTTCAGCTACCTGGGCCAGGTCTGCTTTCAACAATGCTGTCTCCACCTCCTGCCAGGAAGCTGCACAGAACTGGTTTTGGTCAGGCACAGACACTCTCTGCCTTCAGAGACAAAGGATTTTTTAGTATAAATATTGGGGCCCAGACCCCAAGACTTTAGATCACTTCTGGGAATCAAGAAGATCCCTTTTCTGAGGAGAAGAACCAGGAAGCTGAAGGAGGAGACTATCCCTATGCTGCGTGTTGTTGGGGTTGGCCTGCAGTGGTTACTTTATTGCCAAAGAAAGGAGAAAAGGACTGAGTGTGCTTTTCATCATCTTGAAGAAGATCTCCAAGGGCTTGAACATTGAGCTTGCCTCCTGCCTGAAGTCTCAGGGATTCAAGACTTCACCCCCAGCTCCCTTCCTGAATTCCCTTGCTGGGAATTGAAGTGCCTACTACTGTTGGGCCTTCTGAGAGACTGTGTGTCGGTGGGAGCTGGAAGCTCGACGAAATGAAGAGGAAGCGAGTCGCCGCCGCAGCAGTTGTCGTCGCATCGCAGAGTAAGCGTGCCGCCGCTGCTGCTGTCGCACCACCGAAGCGTGCGCATCACCAAAGAAGCGTTCCGCCGCAGCCGTTGTCGTCGCATCGCAGAGTAAGCGTGTCGCCGCTGCCACCATCGCATCACCGAAGCACCTCGCATCACCGGAGAAGCGTGTCGCAGGGCCTGTCGCGGCTCAGAAGATTGCTGAGTTGCCGCACGGCCGTCGGGCGTGCCCGCATCCCGTCTACGTTGTCGCACCGCAAGCAAGACGCCATTTTCTCGCATCGCACCGGATCATCATCGCATCGGAGCCGGGCCGCAGTAAGAAACCGACACATCCTCCTTTCTGCGTGTAAGGAATCGAAGCATCACCTTCCCTGCGACCCTTTTGTTTGTTTTGCGTTATGCATCCAAAGGTACATTGAGAGTAAAGTGTCGCATTTATCATCTTTATTGAACTGAGCTATTTTCTACCATTTGACAGTCATATTTTTAGTATTGTATTGTGGATTTTTGTCGTTTGGGTCTTGTGTTAAGTCTATATAAAAATACTTATTTTTATACTACAACCTGTGTGGTGTCCATCTGTAGTGTTGTCACTGGGTTACTGTATGTGTTCACAAATGCTTTACTCACTGCCTCTGAGATAAGCCTGCCTGCTCGTGCCAAGCTACCAAGGGGGTGAGCAGGGGTTATTTTAGTAGTGTATCCCCCTTACCCTGACTAGAAGCAAGGGTCCCTATTTGGACAAAGGTACCTACCTCTGCCAACTAGAGACCCCCAGGTCTAACAGAGCCCCTTAGTCGATAGTATCGAAGTGTAGTCATAATAGTGGTAGGGTGGTCTCCTAGATATTCAGCATAAGAGATACATTTCTCATCTGGGAAAAGATCACCTAGGGTTCTCAGTTGTTTATTGTCCAAATGTTTGAGTGCTCCTGGGTCAAGTGGCAGTCTCGGATGATAGGCTATCAGTACATATGGTTAGTATGTGTCTGTATTGTGTGTTAATTGAGTCAGTCTCAGCTATGCCCATTTAGTGCAGCTTACAGTATGCTTGTCCCAAGCAGGGCAACACGTCCGGGGCAGCAGGGCAGAATGTAATAGACTCTGGGATATGAGGCCTCCTTCAAGGGTGAGATGGGAGGGTTGCTGTCTGAGTAGTACCAATGGTGTGCATGCATATGGTGCTTGAGCCATCAAGTAACAGAATTCAAAATTTGGGGCTGTGAACCTGCCACGGCATATTTCCTCCAAGCAATTCTGAGCTGTTTGCCAGCCGAGACAAGCCACACATGATTAAGGGAGTATAGTTGTGTAAAAAAAGCTTTAGTGAGAGGAATGGGAATATTTTGGAATAGGTAGAGTAACTTAGGGAGGACAACCATCTTCATAAGTGCTATCTGCCGGGCCACCGTCAGTGGTAGTTTAATCCATCTCTCCACTTTCGCCGTAATATCTGAAATAGTTTACCCATAGTTTTCTCGTAGAATTGTATCTATATCCCAGTGGTACTGTACACCAAAGTATTGAATCAGATCTTGCTGCCATTACCAGAGGGTACTGTAGTTGTGGCGCCTCAGTGACACTGGTTAACAGCATTTGGCCAGATTTGGTCCAATTTATAGTGCGTCCAGAACATTTCCTAAATGGAATTATTTCTTTTAATAGGGGCTTCAGGATAGATGAAGTGGTTTTTTTATTATCAAGTGTATGTCGTCTGCTTATAGGGAAAGGAATACTCTGCAATGTCCAAATTGAATACCTCTGTGGTGATGGTATTCCCTGAGTATACATGTCATTGGTTCTAGTGCCAGAGCAAAAAGTATCGGAAAGTAGGCACCCCTGCCTAGTGCCTCTTTGGATTGGTATAGCATCTGAGAGGTGGTTGATGACCTTCATTCCAGTCATAGTGGCAGTATATAAGAGGGAGATCCATTTCGGCAGTGCCTTGCCTAGTCACATTCGTTCCAAGACCTTGAGTTAATATGGCCATTTGATGGCATAGAAGGCCTTGGACGTGTCTAAGAATGCTGCTGCTACCTCGAGACAGAGGTTTATTTGATGGGTGATAGCAATCACAGTTCGCAGATTATCTGCAGTTGAACGTCCTGGTATGAATCCCGATTGGTCTGGGTGGATCATCGCAGGAACTAATGGAAGCAATCTGTTTGCTACAATTTTGGCTAGCAGGCTGTTGTCCCTATTTATTAGTTATAAGAGTCTATAGGAATCACAGTATTGTGGTGCTTTGCCTGGTTTGAGAGATTACTGTGGCTTCTCGAACTGTTTGTGGAAGAATCTCTCACTACATGCCTCAGTATAGACTTCCAGTAGGAAGGATGCTAATTCCGCGGCATATTCTTTGTAAAATTCAGCAGGGAGGCCATTCCTGCCGGGCGCTGCACCATTCCTCAGTGATTTTGTCCCTGCTCTTTCTGCTTGTAGGGTAATAAGAGCACAGAGGGGATGTTGCTTTCCGGGCTCCAGCCAAGCTAGGGTGCCTCTATCTAGGTAGGTGGTCACTTCCATGCCAGTGACATGAGACTGTGTCATGTTGAGATTAGCACAGAATTCAGCAAAGGCATTCAGAATATCTATTTGATTGTGTACCATTGTGCTATTTTGATTTTCGACATGAATAATGTCGGAGGCTGCCCTGGGTGGGTGGATCGGCCTCACCAGGGTGCTTCCCAGCCTCTCTCTCCTCTCCATGTATTCTAGCTGCATAGTATTTTTCATTTATTTTTAGCACTTATAGAGCGCACTATCACCTTACAGGTATCCTGGCGCTAAAGGCCTTTACATAGACAAGAAGCAAACTGCTATCAAGCGAGTTGAATCAGTGAACATAGAATTACACAGGAAAGATTCAGGTTTCTAAGGCTTTTCTGAAGAACAGATCTTACGGCATCTGGAGGATTATTACAAAGCTAAGCCGCTCTGATCATGAAGGCTCCACCGCCCCACTCTTTTTTTCCTGATTTTTGCAATGCAAATGAGGTTTGCAGTAACAGGGGCAGAGGACCCTTACTACCCTGAAGTGCTTTAAAAATTATGCACAAAGATTTAAAGACTATTTAAGTATTTTCCTTGAAATCTAATTTCTAGTTCGGCAGCTTCCCTAAATTCTAGGTGTTTCTAGTTAAGTTCCCTCAGCACGCTCTGGGTGCCGTCTGTCAGGCTTACGCTTTTTAGTGCAACGATCTCTCGCTCAAGTTTACAAGATCCCCTCTAAGTGATCTGAGGATACCATGACTTTTAGAGATGCATTCACCCTAAATAACCACCCTAAATGCCTCCCAGAGAGTAGCCCAGGCTGAAACCGATCCTTTGTTATCTGTGAATTTTGCATTATTAGCCTGTTGAATTTCGGAGTGAAACACTGAGTCTAGGCGTTCTTCTGATCTCAGTCTCTATTGTCGGTAGTAGGCTGTGCATTCTGAGATGTTGAGATGCATGAGGACTGGTGAGTGATTCGAAAAGGTTCTAGAGAGATATTTCACAGTGTCAACCCATCCTACTACATCCCTTGCGCCGATTCAGTAATCTAGTTGGGAAGAGGAGGTATGTGCCCAAGATGATAGAAGTATTCTCTTGTTTGTGAATGCAGAGTGCAATATATATCTACCAAAACTAATTGTCTCATAGTGGTCTTCAATTCCTGCCTGGGTTGTTTGTTGTGCTGAGGGTGTGCATGTATACAGTCTATGCTAAGGATAGTTCTGCATTAAAATCGCCCGCCCGGAGTACAGTGCGTAGGTTTGGTTTCTGAAGAGAGATTGCTATAGTCGAGAAGAAGGTGAGGTCGTCATGATTAGGATCATAAATAATCAGGAGTGTGACATGTGTGCCTACTAGGACTCCTTATATAAGTGCAACACTGGCTTGGGCATCTGTCTCCTGGTGTAGAAGGTGAAAGGGTACTCCTTGTTTAGTCAATATCGCTACCCTGCCTAGAGTAAGGTGAGTATGATCAGCAATAGCTATGTTCACTCCAGGATCTAGTGAACCAGCTGGGTTTATTTGGTGGGGAATTGGTCTCTTGTATAAGAGCAATGTCTACTGTATGCCAGGATGTATCGTGATTTTCGGTGGTCTTAAACTCCCGGTACGTTCCAGGTAAGCAGGTTCAGTCTGTATTGAGACTGGATGTCTTTATGTGGTGGTGCAGTACGTGTAATTATATATTCATCCTGTACTTTTGCCATGTGTATATATAGGCATATGATACCAAGAAAACTGATAATTTACACTCATGGTTAGCCACTATAACTATTCCCCTCCCTGCCCCACCCACATCGAGCCCTAACTCCTTGATGATTGAACCCTAAATTACTCATAAACGTAACATCAAACGTTAGTCTGTTTGAAGTACTAATGTGAGTGCCTGTATTGTCTTTAACTTGTGGGAAGCAGAGTAGCATAGTATACACTTTGTTTTCCTGGGCACCGATCTGATGCATAAGTCAGATAGTCTCTGTGCCTATGGGACTGTACCATTGTCCATTGCCCCGGGATGTCTACCAGCAAGCAGTCAGATGGCTCTCCATTGGGTGTCAGTGAGTGCTTCATGCCATGGCTTGTTTGATGTAGGCAGAGGTGTCATTCAGCTGAGCAAAGATTCTTGCCTTTTCATTATGTGATAATTGGAGTTGAGCTGGATACAGCATGGCGTATTGTATACCATGGTCTCTCAATTTCTGTTAGACCGGCATGAATTTCCTCCTTCACTCCTGCACCTCCATTGTAAATTTCAGGAAGACCAAGATAATGGATACTGCATATTGTACTTGGGCTTTGTCTTTAGCAAGGCAACATACAGTGTCTTTGTCTCTGTAATTTTGCAGTTTACCAATGATGGGTCGAGAGCAGTTATGGGTATGGGTGCCAGGGCTCTGTGGGCTCTTTCAATTATAAGTACCGTAGTGAAGCTTTCCTTACCAAATATGTCAAGCAGCATTGCTTTGACATAGTCTTTGACTCGCTTCATATTTGTGGATTCTCGAATGCCCACAGTTCTCACGTTACTCCTACATGATTGAGTTTCAAGGTCTTTGTTTTTGGCTTGTATTTTTACGAACTCCAAGGTCACGTTGCTGGGTAGTTTAAATTCTTGGCTGGCATCATCTTCTATATCTTATATGTGCTGTTCCCCTGTACATTTTGCCTACCTAGGCGTTTCTTCATGGCGTCAAGGCGACTGTTCTAAATGTCTAGTTTGGTTTCTATCATTAAGTCTACCTCTCATCTCAAGAAGCAGCCCCTTCTTGTTATTGTCATCCTGCCCCTATACAGCTGCTGACATCTGGGAATCCGCTTGAGAAGTTGGCAGCAAGGGAGGTTCAGAGTCTCTTTCAGCATTTCTAGGGCCCCTTTTGTTTGCATAAAATGTAAGTTTGGATTGCCTCCCATCTGATTTCCCCATTGTGGAGCAAGAGGGGCAATATCCGGTGTCCTGGGACTATCAGGCTAGACACCGCGCCCCTGGCAGGTAGTCCTGTCAGTCTAGATCACAGTCCGTGTCGACCCAACATGATATTTCAGGCCGGGTGAGGCAGCTTGGTCCCGTGGAACAAAGTAGGTGCTTCGGCACCCACCGGTGCAGCAAGGCCGGCACGCTCCAGCCGGTAGTTGCCCCATCGGCACTAGGCTTGCAAGCAACCCATGGTGTCTACTCAAGGAGCGTTCTATCCCTGGGCTCATGGCTGCCGATCTGCAGTCAGCAGGCTCTATCCTCCGAATCGTCCTTCCTTCCGGTCTGGGCGAGATATCTGGCTTGTCCACCCAGCTTAAGAAGCATCAATTCCTGCAATGGAGTTATTGGAGTTCAGTTACAGTGCTGCGGGGTGCCGATGTTTAATATTGATGGAGATAATTTGATGGATATTGGGCTCCAGCCGTGGAGCGTAATTTCTGGCTGCCATCTTGTATGGTGCTCTCTAACGTCCTCTTGATGCAATATTCACTTTCCATATTCCGTTCCACTCATATGGATTGACCATCATATGATTCACTTTAAACTCGCTATTTCATTGTCACTGATGGCTAAAATTGCTGCAAACAGCAAGATACAAGTTAAATCTTGGAAGAACCACGGCCTACCCACCTTCTGCTCTGAACTAACCACTTTCTTACCTTACAATCCAAAAATAATAGTTCTTTAGCTGTAACTCTGACTTAGATCCATCCTGAACAACCTTTCCCAGTCGAGACAGCTCGAACTACTCGATGCAGGTTGGTTGACACTTGAATTAAATATTAAAATCTCTAAAAGCAACTAAAAGAATCCTGGAAATATAGTGCAAGACAATGTGTAAAGCCAGCATCAAAAGGCAAAAATAAACAATTTCTGCATCATTTCAGAAGTGTGGACGCAGGGATCTTTGTATCTCAGTCTTCAAGTGTAATCATTAAATAACCCCGCCACTGATCATATGGAACTTTGTTCGTCGACAAGGAGAAATTAAAAGGAGCAATCATCTACATCAAATCTTCTTTCTCAATATGATTATTGTAAGCTTTTTAGTAGTCAATAAAGAGAATTTGTGTGAGTTAAAGGATTTTAATATCAACCCACTAAGGTTTATATTATTATTCAGTAAATATTAATCTTTTAGTTCCCCATCATTACAAGTTCAAATAATTCATTAATCGATCTTTCCAAATAAGGTCAAATATAATATTAGTAAATATTATAATCAAAATAGAGATAAAACAATATGCTTGTTCCATAAAAGAAATTCCCTGATCTAAGTTGAGTATTGGAATGGTAAATTCCTAATCAAGTCAAAGTAAAGGTGTCAGCTCAGAGACTCAATAAAGAGTCCTGATGAGAGGATAAAATGCATAAGCATGAAGCCTTTGCACTTAAGCAATAAAGAAATTCTAGCTGGAAAGTATTCTCAGCTATAAATCAGCAGACATCTTTTGAAAAGAAAGGGCTCAAAAGAAATCTCCCATGAAGAGAGATTAAATCCCAAGAATCCCAGAAAGAGGGTCTCCCAAGTGCCGCTGCTACTCTAGGAACACACGTCGTTAGGCTAACTTTTTTTTTTAAACCTTTAATATACAGAGATACAAGCATCACCATTCGCAATCAGACTTGTATACAGTATCTGTACAGCAGTGCAGACTGCGCATATCGCCGCTGCCGCTCCAGAAACCCTGCACAGCAGAGGTCTAATCATCTGAGTCAGCCCTATCATCACTTAACAAAACAGTATCTTGGGTTGTAAACCTGTCTACCCGGTCCCTCCATGTGCGTGTATCATCCAGTATCGCATCACCCCTTCTGCATAGCTTCATGTGGATCTCCTCCGCTATCATCCAATCCTCTACATCTCTGTGCCAGTGTACTATCTCCGGGGTGCGCTGACCCATCCATGTAATGGCCACCATGCGCCTGCCCAAAACCAGTGTAAGCTGCAAGAATTTGCATGCCATCTTATGGCCTTTGGGCCTACTTATATTGCCCAATCAACAAAACTGTGGAGTGAGGGCAGCCTGCAGCAAAGGGGTGCATGTGAGTTTGTTCCCTACCCGGACCCAAAAGTCCTGCACTCTTTCACACCCCCAGGCCAAATGAAAGAAGTCAGCCCCATGGGACCCACAGCAAGGGCACTCGTCTAACCGGGCTTGAGATATCTGGTGTAACGTCAGGAGCGTCAGGTAGGTACGATGTAAAAAACTGTAATTAATCAACTTAAATTGGGCATTACTTGAGACAGTCATCGTAAGGGCGCAAACACGAGCCCAATCAATGTCCCCCATGGTTGCCCCATGGTCTGTATGACGTGCAAGTAACTCGGAAGGAGCACCATCTTGGAGATTGCTATCCTGCCCATTAGTGATAGCGGCAGTGTGTTCCAAAAGGCAACCAACGCTCGCAGCGAGTCCATCATCCTCGGCACGTTAAGGCACAACTGCTTGGACCCGGAGTGCGCAACCATAATTCCCAAGTAGCGAAAGTGATCTAGCTCCCAACGGAAGCCTATGTCAGGCAGGCGCTCCACCGGAGTCCCCACCAATGCAGCAAGAGGAAAAAACAGGGACTTATTGTAGTTGATCGAGGAAATTTTTATTGGGAGGTGAAGAAATTAAGAAAGTCCCGCATGGAAACATGCTTTAAATATTAGAAACATGCAATTTCAGAAATCGATTGATGCCATCTTCAGATTTGCTAAAAGACTGGGTCACAAGCCAACTAAAGAGATTTTTTTTGTTTTTTAATTTAATTTTATTTATTAACGGTCAGGCATAGTATACAGGCTCCACCTTACTTGTATGATAACTTTACATCCGTTCATTTAAGAGTCCAAAGCTTGGTATACTGAAAATTTCTTTTACATGTCATATCATCTACATAACAGATCTCGGCTTGTTAGTTATGGCCTTGACATATCCTCAAAAGATAGTAATAACTGACATTCACAATCTGCAACCTGCAATGCTTCCAGTGTCACTCCCAAAACATGATATTGTTAATTCAGCTTGTATACAGTAGTACGTATTTAGTCATCTGTTGGTACCAGCCAGGCAGAACCTTGAGGTCTAGCAACAGATACCTCCTTCCCTCCATCAGAATTCACACCACTAGAAATGGAGGAAGATCTTTTTCTTTCTTAGCACCAACACTCTGGAACAAATTGCCTTTACATCTACGCATGATTGCTGATCACAACCGCTTTCGTAAGGAATTAAAAACATGGTCATTCGACAACTGACCCCTCATCTTTCATCTAGTTGTTTTACCCTGAGCTGCCCGTAAGCGCCATGAGACATATGGGTGATATGAGCGCTAAACAAATATCCCTTGATTTGATTTGATTTGATGATTTGCATGGATCTTAGTATTGCATAAGTGGGTCCCAGAAATCTTTGGGTCGGGAGGCCTCCGGTATTTCTTCTGCATAAGTTTGTAGTCGTTCCTTACAATATGTCATGTCTGTGATCCAGTTTTTACTCTGTGGTGTCCGTCTACTCCCCCACTGCAAAGCTATTCTTCTCTTAGCTAGTAGTAGGGCCACTGCTAGAAATTTGCGTCTTCTAGCCTGTTTGATTTTGTATATCCCCAACAGGCAGACTTGGGGTAGAATAGGTATCTGCTCCGCCAGCATGGCTGTGAGAGTACTGGTCACTGTTTGCTAGTAGGATTGAAGCTGTGAACATGCCCATGCCATATGTAAGAAATCTGCCCGGTGGGCGCTGCATCTGGGACAACTGTCGTCCTCCCTAAGACCATATTTGTGTAGTTGCGCCGGCGTATAATACACTTGTTGTAAAAATTTGAAATGTATAATTCGCAAATTGCAATTAGACGTGACCATTTGTGTGAGTGCACAACTATATTCCCAATCTTCCTTGGCGATGGGGCTGCCTAGTGCATCTTCCCATCTCTGTAGAGCCTGCTCATGTTCTCGTAATTGTTCACGCTGGGACGCATTGTAAAGGTTTGTTACTAGTCGTTGGCGTGTGGGTGATGTTAAGAGAATTTGGAGCGCGTTATGTGTCGGTGGTTCATTAGGAAATGTGGGGTAAAGTTCCTTCACTGCCGCTTGCAATCAAAGATAAGCAAATATCTTTAAAGATGTGCGATGTGTTACTAGCGAGGCGTCGGTTTGTGATATGAATTGTCCATTTGGGAATATGTTTCCCATGACACGTAAGCCCATTTCTCCTAGTAATTTTAGCATGTTTTTTTCTTGCGTCACAGTTATGTGCGGGTGGTGATGCATGGGCAGTGCTGGTGCATACGTTGGGAGTTTATGTGCTCTTTTTGCCAGCATGTGCCACGCCATTGATGTGCAGCAGACTGGGTTTTTTCTACACTCGGGGTGTTTCGCCTTGGCTCCAATATATAAGCAACCAGGGGAGTCGGAAGCACGCTTTCATACTCTACTGCTATATGGGGTATGTGTGCGTGCGGGTGTAGCCAGTAGTGTGCATGTTGTGCCTGTGCACAGTAATAATAGAGTTGCAAATCCCCCTGTGTGTATGGCTGGGTCAGTTCTTTCCATCCTACTCTTGTCTGCTTGCCTGCCCACGTTAGCTTGGTCATATAGGTGCGTAGTTTTGTGAAGAACTGGTGTGTGAGCCTCACTGGTATATTTGTGAATAAATAAAGAAACTGTGGGAGCACCACCATCTTCTGTATTGCTATCCTGTCGGCTAGCAATAGAGGTAACCTGATCCACCTGTCTATTTGGTCTTCTAGTTTTGTCAGGGCTTTGCCATAGTTGTCATGTATTACTTACTCCAGGTCTCGGTGAATCCATAGCCCAAGGTACTTCACTGGTTCCGTCTGCCATTGTAGGGGTTAATCTAGCTGGGTTGTAGTGTAGCAGGAGTAAGCGGAATCACCACGGACTTAGTCCAGTTTATACTGAGACCTGAGGGTTGTTCGAAGCGGATATATTCTCTGATTAATTTATTTAAATTTTCTGCTGGATACCGTGTATATAAGACCATGTCATCAGCATAAAGTGATATACTCACTGGTCGGAGTTGAAACTGCAAAGCTGTGTCAGCTTGTTTTTGCCGGATTTTACATGCTAGTGGTTCGAGCACTAGTGTGAATAGCAACGGCAAAAGTGGGCATCCCTGCCTCGTCCCTCTGTATATATGAATAGGATCAGACGTGTTGCCATTTACCCTTAGTCGTGCACACGGTTCCGTATATAGCAATGTTATCCAGCGTAATAACGGTTCAGAGAACCCCATCCTCCGCAGTACAGTAAACATGAAGGGCCAATCCACAGAATCAAAAGCTTTTGCTGCATCCAACAGGGCCACAGCTGCTGGCAGTTCTGGATTCAGTTGATGGAACATAGCAAAAATGGTCCGCAGATTATGTGTGGTTGACCTCGTTGGAATGAAGCCGGATTGATCCGGTAAGACCAGTTTTTGCATTAGAGGTTGTATCCTCAGTGCAATAATTTTGGCCAGTATTTTGGCGTCCATGTAAATTAATGATAATGGGCGATAGGACTCGCACCTAGTGGGATCTTTGTCGGGCTTAAGGAGTGTAATTAACAATGCTTCCCGCAATGAGGGTGGTAGTATACCCTCTTCATAGGCTTCGGAGTACATCGCTGTTAAGTGGGGTATTAATAAATCTCTGTATTTTTTATAGAACTCCCCCGGTAACCCATCCATTCCTGGGGCTTTATTGTTTGGAAGTGAGCTGATCGCCTCTTTTAGCTCATCTTCTGTTATGGGATGACTGAAGTATTCTGGGTGTGCATTAGGAAGCCAGGCTAGGGCAACATCGTCTAAGTATTTATCTATCTCCATTGCGGAGGTAGCCATCGTAGTGGAATATAAACGTGTGTAATATTCCGAGAAGCATCCGATAATGGATTGGGTATCATACTTCGGCACATCTTGCATGTCTAAAATTTGTGTTATGTGGGATGTTGTGTGTGCAGGGCGTATTCTACTGGATAACGCGCGGCCTGGTCGCCCGCCCTCACCATAATTTCGTGCTGTGTATCTGCGTGAGATGTACTTCACCTCGCTATCTGCGAATTCATGATATGTATTAAGTTTGTTTCTGATTTCTGCTAGTATTGTGGGATTTAACGTTCGCGTGTGTTCTGTTTCTAATTGTTTAATTTCCTTTTCTACCCTGGAAAGTTGTTGCTGGATATCCTTCAGTATTCCTGCGTGTTTACCTATGCAGAATCCTCGAATTGTGACTTTGAAAGCTTCCCATAATATTCTAGCGCTATCTACTGTTCCCACATTATGTTCAAAATAGTCGACAATGGCCTGCCTTAGTTCCGTCCTAAACACCTGATCAAGCATCGCAGTCGGTTTAAGTCGTCATGTAAACTGTCTGGGAGTGTGTGTGGGGAGTGCAATTTCTAGGCGGACCAGTGCGTGGTCAGATAGTGTTTTAATAATAATAATAATGCATTTTATAGAGCGCGCGGCTACCTCCAACGGAAGTGTCCCGGCATATGTTCTATAGATGTTGTCCATGTACTAACATCACAGGTGGCGATCCAGTAGTCTATTCTAGACCAAGTGTTGTGCGTCGTAGATATACTGGTTCCCTCTCTGTGTCCTTGGTGTCGCATGTGCCAGAGATCTACCATCTCCCATTCCTCCATGCCTTCTTTGAGCACTTTAGCGGCCTGTTTTCCATATTTGTCATTACATGTGGATCTATCCACGGAGGGGTCTATGCATGTATTGAAGTCACCTCCCCATATAATTGCTGTCGGCATCAGTGTTCGTAGTTTGGCCCAAATTTGTGCAAAAAATGACGGATCGTCTGTGTTTGGCCCGTATGCGTTGACAAGAGTCAAAACAGTTCCTCCAAAGTTACCTTGAATTATAATGTATCGCCCCTGATCGTCAGTGATATTGCCGAGTAGTGTGAATGGTATCCCGCGCTTAATTAGGATTAGTACTCCCCTAGCGTATGTGGAGTAGGAGGAGGCTATGCGGAATGACGCCCAGCGTGCGCCCACTCTACCCTCTGTAGATTGAGTAAGATGGGTTTCTTGAATACAGGCGACATCCACTTTATGGCGGTCAAGATAAGCAAGAACTTTTCTAATTTTCTACGGGTTATTTAGATCTCTCACGTTCCAGGTCATGAATGTCAGGAATCTAGTGTTTCGTGTCATAGTGCCTGATATGTATCTTGATTTCTGAGTAGACAGTTGTGCTGTTGTGTGGACTCGTTACTCATGCTGCATGTGGCACCTGCAACCACGCCCGACCATATTTTCCAAATATCCTCCCTGCCCTCCCCCCACCCACTCCGCTATCCCCATTACAGCGGAGACATTTCCCAAAATGTTTGCCCCGTTCCCTCTGCCCCCCAACTTTTCCCCAGAATAAACTTGAACTTGGTGTGGTGCACACATGTGGGTGGGAGCTGCCAGCCGAATACCCCGGTGAGAAGCCACACGGGGGGCAGCTTGTTAAAAAAAAAAAATACATTTGCGTCTATCCTGCTTGTGTAATATCAGATTGCAGATCAGTCAATATCCTAGTCACATTCTAGCATAGGCTTATATACTTCCCAAACAATGTCCATGCACTATAATTCTAATTTAGTCACGTATATAGCCATTCGAGATAGCATCACATATCTGCATTTGCCAGTCCTCTGTTCCTATAGTGTCACATTTCCTCGGGCATATCCAATCTACACAGTTCGGCATTTAGTCTTAGTCGTCGGTTCCTGAAGCTTGGTCTTGTTCGTCTGGGCCACCTTGGGGTGATCTTCGCCGTGGGTGCTGGGAGCCTCTTTTTTGCAAGTATTGGATTACCGCCTTGGGGTCATTAAAGATTGTGTTCTTGCCTCCATCTGTGATACCCAGCCAAACTGGGTAGAGCATTGCATAGGGAATACTTTGTTCTTGTAATTTCTTTTTCACTACCAGAAATTTCTTTCTTGCCTCTTGAACTTGTGGTGCGAAGTTGGGATAAATGGATATTTCCGTTCCTTCGTGTCTTAGATTCCCCAGTTCTCAGGCCTTGCGGAGCACTGCGGAGCACTGCGTCGCGGTCTCTGTAATTCAGTACTTTCGCGATGATGGGCCTTGGCCTGGCCCCCGGTGGTGGAGGAGGGGCCAGGGATCTGTGTGCGCGCTCTATTATAAAGACTTCAGAGAATGTCTCTCTGCCCAAGAGGTTTATTAGCAAAGTTTCTATGTATCGTTCCATGTTCCGTGTATTTGTCGATTCCGCTATTCCCATTAGCCTCAGATTGTTGCGGCGGGAGCGCACTTCTAAATCTTCGGTCTTTGCTAGGAGAACTGTGAGAGTTTTTTTCCATTTTTCCTTGGTTGGCTTCCATCTGTTGCTGTGTGTACTCTGCTTCCGATATCCTTCGCTCCGCCATGTCTATTCTTTCCGAATGTTTGTCCAAGCGTTCTGACATGCGATCTACTCTGTACGTCAGCGCATCTATTTTGCCATCTATGTTCGACAGGGTAGACTGTATTGTTGTTAAAATTTGTTTGAGATCGCCACTTAGTTCGGTGTCTGCAGTGGTTGTGGCTGTTTCTGTGGCATTATGAGCTTCTGAGCATGTCTCAGTTGTTTTTTTGTGCTCAAAATGGAGCTTGGACTGTGTTCTCTCTGTTTTCCCCATAGCGTGATCAAGAAACGAAAGGGGTCCCTCTGCCAGCTGTGCAATGTGGAGATATGGGTCACTGAGTCTTATGGTTTATAGTTCCTTGGCGCGGTGTTCAGTTGAATCGGACGTGGTTTAGTTATGGTGACCACTCTCCGCTGATTATTGCCCAACAACTCCTCACAGCGGGTTGTCAGCGTAGCTTTTTGTTTTGTATGTGTTCTCACTTGCGCAAGCCTATTGTCATCTACTGCCAATGTCAGGGCTGTACAATTTGTTCAAGCAGCGATACCAGCTGACTTGAGGAGCTGAGTTTTAGAGTTGAGCACCAATTATGTATTCCCTCTGCTCCTCTTATGTTATATAAGTTGGCTCCCGTCTCTACTTGTGTCCTCAGTCAAATGGGTTATGAGCAGGGCATTGCAGGACCTAGTTCTGTTTCTCTATTGATTCTTGAACTCCGCTTTCGCCGACGTACTAGGGTTGTGCAGTCTAAGTCCTAACACGGGGCTCCACGCAGTCTTGCAGTTTTTTAAGTTTTATCCCTACCCCATAATTCGGTAGATCTGCCTGGTTGCCGCAGCCTGTGTCTTCGGCCCCTTATCTGGGAAGTCCCAGTGGTCCGCCCTGGTCTGCACTGGTGTCGGCCTCCGTATATCAATGCCTGTGTTTGCAGCTGTGATTCTTGTCTTCCCTGCCCCTCGCGCGTGTGTGGTTGTGTGCACTACCACCCACAGCGGGACTCAGACTCCTTACCGCTGGTAGTAGAGTTGCAGGTCTTTGTCGGTGGCAGTGGGCACCGGTGATCTGGAGCGCGTCTGCTCCGCTGCGATCCCGCCTCGCCCGCGGTCTTCAGCGCTCCTTCACATGGCCCGCCTCCTCACCGGGGCGCGGCTAGATTCTCCGCGTATGCGCAGGCCGCGGCTATAGACGGGCACCCGATCCCAGCAATGGATGGAGCCCGTCCACTGTGGTATTCTCCTGAGGAGCAGCGACCGCAGCCCAGCTATTCCCGCTCGGGACAATGTTGTCTGTGCGCGCAAGGGAGCAGCGCCGACCAAGTTCCTCTCTTACCTTCAACGTGAGGCCGCGGCGCAGAGATGCAGTCCAAGCTCTTGTGCGCGTGCGTTAGGCCTCACCCCGTCGACTCAGCTTCGGGCGGTGTTATCTGCACATTCAGTGCGTCTTGACTGTCAATTGACGGATTTTCAGGACGCCGCGATCTTCCGACACAGTTATCCGTGAGTAGATTTGAAAAATGCAGGTATATGACGCAGGATACCTTTAGGATAGTGTGAACGGCCGAAGGAGCTCGCTCAAAGCGCGGCCATCTTCAGGCGTGGCTAGCTCCGCCCCCCCAACTAAAGAGATTTTATGTATTTACAAGAGTAAAAGCCTTTCAGTGGTAACTTTTGGGGCCGGGGTTTGGGGACACGTAAATTGCAAATCACTTCAAATAATAGAAAATAAGTTTTTAAGAAGACTTCTCTCAATGCCCCAGAGCTCCTCTGTTTCTTTCTGTCATGAGGAAGTCGGTCTGAGTTTCTTGAAAGGCCAAATTGCATTACAATCACTGTTGCTCTTGACAAAAACTTGGAATAATTCAGAGGCCGCCCTCTGTAGGACAATACTGCAGATTGTATGAAGCTGGATAACAGCTTAGATATACCTTGGTTAAGGTATGTCAAAACGAGACGGGTGTCACAGAATATTATACAAACTCCAACACCCTAAAAAACGGTATCGTCTGCCACTATTAAGTCACTTTTCTATCAAAGTCGTGAGCAGGCAGGCCCTATATGTAATTTGACTGGTCATCCAGAGCCTTTCTCTCAGCCACAAAGAGAACCCGCCCTCTATTTGCAAATTGATTTAAATGAAAGGTGGTAATTTCTGTTGACTAGGCTGCGTCTTAAAACTATACATTTCTTAGTTGCTTTCCCTAATCAAGGCTCATGGTTTGCATCACTCCCTGTCTGTCCCTGTGACAGTTGTTCATGCCAAAGCGCTATGCACTTTATCTTATTCTGTAGATTTTATACCCCCCAGAGTTCATTCACCCATTATTACTTGCAGTAGGGATTATAAATTATAAATCGGCAATGGAATACCTACTCTCTTTAGGAACAAATGAGATTATATATTGCATTTTAAATGATCTTTTTACTGTTTTTAAGATTCGTAGTAAATATTAGACATTTTTATAACCTGTAATTTTTGTGTATGTGGATTTGCTGTCTCTTAAATGAAAATATGTATGTGTGAGAAAGTGCCCTCTTTCTGCATGGTTGCCCCCACTTTTTGCTGAACTGCTGATGTGCTTTGACAGAGTGTGCCCTGGGCTCCTGCTAATCAGGTACCCAGGGCCTATGTTCTTTCCCTAAAACTGCATTGAAACCCAAACCCAATTGGCATCTCTGGCCATACGTCAGCCCCTGGTAAATGGTACCACAGGTACCCAGGGCACTGTGACCAGGGAAGGCCTCTAAGGGCTGCAGCACTTGTTGTGCCACCCTTAGAGGGCCTGTACCTTTACACTCACACACTGCCTTTGCAGGCTGCGTGCCTTGATGCAGAACAAAGTGAAGAGTCGACATGACACACATCCCTGTGTGCCATGCCTACAACCCACTGCCCTTGTATAGATCACCCCGCTAGCTGGGTGCCCTATACCAGTGGTGAGGGTACAGGTGCATGAGCCCTGTACCCCTACAGTGTCTAAGTCCATTCTTTGACATTGTAAGTGCAGTGCTGCCATTAAGAGTATATGGTGCTGGGAGTTTGTCATTACAAACTCCAGAGCACCATAATGGCTACACTGAAAATTGAGAAGTTTGGTATCAAACTTCTCAGCACATTAAGCCCACACTGATGCCAGTGTGGGATTTAATGGAAAATGCACACAGAGGGCATCTTAGAGATGCCCCCTGAAAAACGACCTACCACTAGTGTCCAGGCTGAGTGGCTGCTTTCAGCTGCCACCACCAGACATGTTTCCGGACCCCTGGGTCGAGAGCCTGCTGCACTCGGGGGCCTGAAACAATGCACATCCTGGGACGAGGTGCCAAGCCTCCTCCCCCAGGATGGGCAGGGTCCATGAAGGGGAAGCTTCAAAGGCTTGCCGCCTTTGTGAGCTTCCCCAGGCCACTTGCTGCTTTCAGCAACTGGTCTTCACTGGTTCTGACCCCCACTTTGGGCGGGAGAACCGGCGGGAAAAACAAGTGAGGCAGAGAGGTGTGCCCACCTCTGCCAACTCCACCCCTCAGGTGGGGGAGGTGAGGTGAAGCACAATTCCCAGTCCCCGCCATCTTGCAGATGGGGGGACCCAGCCAACCAGAGGGTGGCATAATAGGGGGTGTACCCCCCCCAAGGAAGGGACCCGTTGGTCCCAACCTTTACTTACCTGTAACACCCCTAAATCTAGTATTTAGGGGGTACCCCAAACCTTTCTTCCTCAGACAAGAAACCAGAAGAAAAGAAGAAGAAGGACCGAACAGCCGTGCCGAAGCAAACAAGAGGAGGACGCCCACTGACTTGGCCCCAGCTCTACCCGCCTGTCCCCACCTCGAACCTGCAGAAGCGAAACTCCAGTGTGTCCTGCAGCCAGCAGCCTCAAGAACCCCGAGGTCAGGCCCTGCCTTCAAAAGAAAAGACTCTGTCTCCTGTGAACACCGGATTTGTTCACCAACAGACTCCAGGTCCGGCAAAGTCTGCGAGTCTGCACCACTCTGCACCCGACGCCCACGGCCCGAGTTCGAGTGGCCCAACACCAAGAGGAGGTCTCCCTAGCGATCCTGACCCAAGATCCGGTGACCCCTGACCTGCCTAAAGCCTCCAGATGATGCCTGCAGCCTCAAACCGGAAGGTCCCCCCAATCGCGACCAGGCGCTGGTAAGATCCGACCCTAAAAGGCACCCCTGCACCCGATGCCCCACGGCCTTGGGTGGCCCAACCGACGGTGCCTAACCAACCCCCAACATCCCAACTTACCTCTCCAAGTGGTGGTCGCGCCCAGAAGACCTTCGTTCCCGAGCCTGCAGTGTGTTTGCAAACCGGAGACTCCCCATTGAAAGTTACAGGGCGCCCAACGCCAAAACAGCACTCTGCATCCGGCCGACCCAGTGCCGCAGAGGGTGCACCTTTTATTTTGGCTTGAACCCCCATTTGCCCTGAGCTTAAGTCCAGGAGCTTTGCTCCCAAAATCCAGTGGCCTGCTCGTAAGCAGCCACCAACCGGAGGCCCCCTATCCCCCATTGGATAACATTGGGCCTCATCACTCTGCACCCGGCCGCCCTAGTGCCGCTGAGGGTGTAACAAGAGTGCATCCTTGACCCTGGGGGACCCCTGAGTCTACCCTCAGAATACCAACTTCCACAACCGAATACTTTACCTTTGAACCGATTACCCTATTTTCCTCCATTGGATAACATTGACTGTTTTTCTGTGAAAAGTTTCTAAGTGTGGAGTTGGAAAATCTAAGAAACCCTTGAAGACTGTAACTAAATAACAAAAACGCTTTTACTTATCTGTTTACAGGAAATGTCCCAGTGCAGTATCCAGGTATACTGCACTGTGTAAGAAAAGTAATCTGTAAAGTAATCTACTTGACATTCTACTAAAAAGCCAATACAAAGTATATGTACAGTATATCAAAAGCATTGCATTACTAGTAGCTCTACTATAATCAAATCAAAGTGCATTTACAATGGCATTTCAAACTGTTTACAAACTGCATTACTACTGTAAAGTATTTATTGCTTACCTGTGCCAGGCTTGCTTGGTTCTAGAAAATAAAATAACTAAAAGAATATGTTTATACAAAACCAATTGGTCTGAAGTTCAGTCTTTGAGTGTGTGATATCATTTGCTGATTGAGTGTGTACAACAAATGCTTAACACTACCCTCTCATGAAAGCCTTACTGCTTGCCCACACTACCACAAATAGAGAGTAAGGTGCTATCTACTTTTACCTCTGCCTACCTTTGGGGTTCCACTGGACTCTGTGCAACCTATACCTCACTTTGGTACAGTATATACAGAGCCAGCTTCCTACAGTATGTGCAATCTTTTATGTCTCTTTTAGAGTCGAATAAAGTATTCTTGATTGATTGTAGTTGATCCGCATCCCAGACATAGTCCCAAAGTCATCCAATAGATGCGTAGTTAGGCTAACTTAAGTCCATTCATTATGTTACTTCACTTACATGCATACAATGCTTATCTATGTCTACCTGCCACAATTGTGCATTTATTATACGCATATACTATTTCGCATAAAATTGTGTACTTTTTGGTTAAATGCATTTTCGTTTACAAATGAGGAAATTTGCTGGATTAGAATGCATTTGCTCCTGAAATAAACTTCACAAAATGATTTCCAAATACTAAAACCGAGAATGCAGTGACTCCAAAAACACTGACTCTCAACCACTATATGGCCGTCTAGCAGATGACTTCATCTCAAAAGCCAAAGATGTTGAAAAATATCTTGACAAAAATTCCAAATATGATCATTCGATCAATTCAACCTAGGTTTTCACTTGTTAAATCATACAATGATTGAGGATCCTGTCCTTCAACTGCCTGTCTTTTGATGATTTTGCTAAATTTAGCAAGGCTTGTGGTTCATCAGGATCACCAGCAGAACCATCTCAGGCAAGCATTTCAATGAGCCTTGTCGATAATCGCTCAGCAGCCTCACTGCCAAAGCTAACATCATCCCAATTCTTGGTGTCGGAACTCTTCCCAAATGAACTCTGGATCTCCTATATCTAATCTGTTCTAAACAAAATAAAGGCAAAGAGCAAGCTGACCAATCACCAGTGAGCCATTTCTATACAAACTCGTGAATATATTTGTGTTGCAACCGCAGGTTCTCAGCTGCCTGGGCGCCTGAGAACGTTGGTTCTGTGGTTCCCAGGTCTCAGGAAATGCTGCATGAAGCCCGCAGCTGCAGCCTGCGAGTTTCATTCACATGAGGGCTGCCTTCTCTCGTGCTCCTGAGGTCCAAGTTGCTGTTCCTTTTTCCTCCCACTCCACTACCTGCCCTATGGATTGTAGCTGTATTTTAAAGCTGTTCCACAGCTTGTGCGGCTCAGGTTTTCGTTCCTGTTTATTTCTCCTTCCCATTGTGGCTGTTTCTTCCTTCATTCCTATCTGGTATTCCAAATCCTATGCGTTTCCTGTCATGCGATATTTGATGTCATTTCCACTTTCTTCTCTCGTACTATATAAAGGCTTCAGTCTGGTTGAAGGGTGCCGTGTTCCTTCGCTTGTTTCCTCGCTCCCTCCACTTGCTGATCCTGACTCCTAAAGAATTACAATACTGGATTCTGGACTCCAGTTTTCTTCAACCCTGTGAAGTCTTCATCCAGCAAGAATATTTCTACACCTTTGGCTTTTTCCTACTGAGTATGTGTCAGCTTTTCGAGGACATTTGTCTACCACATATTTGAGTGTGTGGTCACATCATGGCTTCCAGAAGCAGTCGAACAATCAGGAGGTAAGGGGCCCAATGGAGAACTGCCTACGGTAAGGAGAAGGAGACCTTTGAGTCAGCTGACCTAAGGGATACACTCTCTCTAATGTTTCCGGTATGGGTTTTCGGTTGTCCGATGTACAGGTGACTGTTACTGGAATAAATCAATACTTGGGGAGCCCTTGACTGTCTCGAGAAAGTCCTTTCCCAAGTGGCTATCCATCCATTAGTTAATACATAAAAGAAATCTTTTCTTTTTGTAAGAGCCTCGCCCACTCTAGTAGTGGCATGCTTCATCATCGGGTCTCATCCTGGTCCTTAAAAACCAGGATGGGCTTGACCATATTCCAGGGAACACTGTTGATATTTCCTTGGCTGGGGTACCTAGAAAATATAAAAATACCTCAGACAGACCTAGATTTCCCTTTATTAGTGGTCTAGGTGGGTATACATTAAAACTTATCTTGAAGGGGTTTAGGATGTAATGGTCCTATGGCCCTAAAATAATCGTCAACATGTTTCAGCCCTTATTCTATGGCCTCTCTGGTCCAAGGCTTTTTTTTAGGACGGTGCGATATTGTTTGCCCTGGTATTACATTCATACACAACTTTTTATAAAAGGTATGCAATGCCTAATTGCATGCAAGTTGAGTAGTTTTACTTGCCTCGTTTTAGGATCTCTGTTCCTGAAATGAAAAAGCAACACATCATCAATGTCTCTGATTAATTTAATTTTAATGTGGGATCCCCTACAGGCAAAGAAACTGGAACAAGACAATGTATGCTTCCCAAGGCATGCATTTGATGGTATAGGTGACCATCAACTAAGAAGTGACAAACGTACATATTTGTGTACAATTGGTGTCAAGCTCATGTGAGCCACCCCACTTGTGTTTCACTCGTTGTTTGCATATCAAATGCAACACAAATTTTGTGATCATTGTTGTCATGCCTTAATCGCAAACCATGCATCATTAGTAACAAAAAACTAACTTACGGAATTGCATTCACGAGATGCAATCACCTCCATTCATTCTGTATATTGTCACTTACCCCTTTTGGGATTATAGTCCTACCATACGAGGGTAGGGGAGCATGTCCTTGTAGTCACACACTGGTGTTTTCAAGCTACCACGGAAGGTAAATAGTGGAGCCAAGGTATTAAACAGGAATCCGAAAGTATGCAAGGAAGACAAAAATAATGTGCGTAATAACTGAAGTTACGTAGATAGAGTCTTCTACTCATGTCATCAAGTGCAACTTGCCTCTCAGTTACCTAACTCAGTGCCCACACTCTCTTGGCTCATCTCGATTTGTTATGTGGGCAGGCCGCCGGCTTTAAAAATGCTTTCTGGCAGGTTCTGGGTACTTTGATGTTCACCACGTAATGACTTGGAGCGTCATCTTATGTCTTGTTTGTGACAGGGAACTCATGGCAATTGGAGATCCTTCGTGGGCATGGATGGATGTAGGCCACTACAAAACCAAGGGTACTCTACTTCTACACCCTCCCCAAAATACACAATGGGAGATCACCACCTCCCGGAAGACCAATTGTCTTGGGCATAGAATCCATGTTGTAACCACTGTTCCAATTTACTGACTCCTGGTTGAAAAGAGTAGGTCTTACATCAAAGACACCAAACACCATCTCAGTATCCTTAGTGAGATGGAATACGACCAGAACATAGGAATCATGCTCTGCATAGATGTAGAGGCACTGTACACAAGCATCCCCTAGTCGGACAGCCTTAGGGTGATCACAGACCTACTACACAATCAGGAGTGGAACTGCATTGCACCCATTGACTGGATCATGAGACTGGCCAAACTGGCCTTAACAGAGAATAACTTTGCCTTTGAATTCTATATCTACCTCTTATGGCACAGGACTTCAAAAGAAAAGCACATTTGCGCCCAGCATAGCCTGTCTATACGTCCACTGGTTTGAGGAAGAGAACATCTGGTCTAACAGCCCCTACAAAAGTGAGATACGCCTATGGAGCTGATATAGAGACATAGCAAACACAATGAGATGAGGGATGGAGCACTGAAACTTTTCAGACACTCACCCCAATCACTATTAGTTCTGGGGTGAATCCATCATGATTCTTTAGCTCACTTTTCCACCCCAGTTCAGACCCAGCCATATGCAAATCAGTCTTGACCCTGTTCCTCATGGGAACAGTCCTGCCCGAACTGCCAATTTATAGACAACATCATTGTGATCTAGCATGGCAACAACGGAAACACACTGGTCTTTCTGGAATGGTTGAACAACAGAAACCCCTTTTTAAGCTTCACAATGACTTCAGACAATCAGACAGTGCATTTTCTAGACATAACAATCAAGGCAAGCGATGGAAAACTGTCCACCAATCTCTACACAAAACCTTCGGACAAGAACAGTCTACTCCACTTCAATAGCGCACACACCTTGTGCACTCATGGAGAATCTTCCACTACAACAGTTCTTGCAAATTAGGAGGAATTGCTCTGAGTTGGACAATTTCAAACAAGAAGCTGAAATACTCACGAAGAAATTTCCTGACAGAGAATACCCAGATGGAATTATCACCAAAGCAAAGAAACAAGCTCGCAATGTCCCAGGATAATCACTAATTGAAACAAGTAGGAAGAAGGAGACAAAATCTCTTATTTGTGTGAGTACCTATAACAACTCCAACACGATCAAGAAAATCTTAAATAAACACTGGTGTATTTTGACTTTCAACCAATTGCCCTTTGAGAAACCTCTTTTCGTTCTCAAACGTCCCAAAGTTTTTATTATGATTTGGACCTCAAAGAGGTCCACATAAAAAATACACAAGGGTCTACAAAACCAAATCTCACAATTGATATTATGCAAAATAGAATACATGCCAAAAACAGTCAGTATGCAGATCTCATAAATGATTATATACAAAGTAAAACACTTGACAGAAACAATCAATGTACAAACACACTCCACGTATATAAAAAGACCTTGGACTAATAAAGTCCAAATGCACTATTGAATTGTGTAAAAATGCGGAACCTGACCAACGTAAACAATGTAGTAGGGACAACAGTGCAACTCTAGTTCAGTACTTCAGTGCAATCAGCTTTAGGCAATGTAAATGCTGTAAACTACTTAGACTGTTCAAATCTTATTACCCTAAAATACTATATTTAGCAAATGCAAGAGCAATACAATAAATATAATCCTGTCTAAAAAATATTTAAAAATTGTTTAAAAAAGATAAAAGGTTTTGAACAAACTATTTCCGAGGGTAGGGCCAAAAGACAGTTCTGGGCCTCCACTGCTGAGGAAATATTGTACTTTAGGAACACTGGTCCTAATAATCAATGTCATAATGAATGCAGTAGAGGACAAACAAATAACACATGGTTTAAATCTTGAACATGCTTCCTGCAAAGGTCACAAAGCCTCTTTTCCCTAGATAATCCCTCCCATGCTCCTGTTATAATTCGTAAGGGGAGCAAGTTCAGCATTAATAACAAAGAGGTTCTACGCACACCATCGGGAAGGTTCCAGAGAACATACGGTTGTGGTTTTTTGCATGTGCTACTCTCCATTATTATATCATTACTGATGTGCTGAGAACACTGAACAATAGCTCTTTTACGACTAACTTCACAAATTGATTTTTAATCATGTTTTTCAAAATCGGCTTTGGGTGAGGATTTGCTTCGCTTTGCCCAATTCCAAACTTATCTAGTGCTTTCACATAGTTTCTGAAAACAGCGCTTCTCTCCTTCAAACAGGAAAAGATTTCATGCTTTAATGCAGCCCGTATGGAGCCCGGATCACTATTCAATAAGCTATTACCCCACCTTAAGCTTGCTGCAATAGTGAACACATAGGTGGAAAGAAGCCCAAATTCAAGCCGGAGTGCCAATGGAGCAGCTGCACAGTTCAAATTACATATTTGGCGCCAAATGCTCCCTTCCACCTTCTCAAAGGAGGCCCAGTACCGCTCATCCATTGATTCTGTCGGGCATTGCGAGCAGTGACGAGATATAAAACTGCCTTGCTCCCGACGCTGAATGCTTCGCGTTCTAGCGCTTCTGGAGTATGGCCGCTTCCGCTTCAGGTTTACTCGTCCGAGTCCTTACGGTTTACGGAGGCGGGATCCTGATGCTTCACTTACCCGTGTCGTACCCTAGTTCTCCTCTCCTGTGCTTACCTGTTCCTGCGTCGGTTCCTGGTTACTGTGGCGGGTTCCTGGCACTCCTCCGAGTCGCGTCTCGACGCCTCCACACTTGTGCCTGGAATCCTCTGTTCTTCTGGGCTCCTGCGGGGTTCTCAGCTTCAAACTGGAAGATTCGCAATCCTACAAAGGAAATAAGAAATACAAAAAGCAACTAGTCTCTCTGCCTTAAGGTAAAAGCATGTATACACAACCATAGTCTTTCTTTAAAATGACATGAGGTATTTTTACTTATCTGAAGTTGTTGTCCTCCTCTGTGGAGATCTGTTTCTTTTCTTTTCTTTAACCTCGTTGTATTCAGAGGTGTCCCTTCAGGAAGAAGGGACAATATTATTTTTCCTTATTCCTGGACTTAAGGAAAGTCTCTCTATATATAATTTCTAGTTTTGAATTCTCGCTTAGTACAAGCAAGTCGCTAGGAGGAAGGACATTACACTGTGCTGAAGCTCTTCTGATACAAGGGAATATTACAAGAAAGATATAGACAGAATCATACTTTCCACCACCCACCCAGTTGTGCGATGGCTAATGGAAGAAGGGATCATTGAGGTAGTTAGTAAGAGATGGTCTTACTTGTATAATTGTACATGCCCACTATCTACATACACTCTTTTAGATACTAATACTCTCTCTTTCTCTTTTTAGGGCATCCTCTTGCTACTGGGTCCTGTGCTTGAGCTGGGGAACATCAACGGACACCCTCCCTCTGTCTTCTTCCCTTCTTCCCCTGGTTTACCACTGGCACTTTGACGTTGTTGGGTACAGTGAGTAACCAGAGGGGCATAGGGATCTTTCTTCCAACATATCGCTCCTGCGGAATTGTAAGTTTTCTTGACAGATTCACGGGCATAACTCAATGAAGGTGGAATTTTAATCTTCTGAACTGCCAAACCATGGGCAAAGTGTCATGCCTGCAGCGTTTATGTCACCTGTCGATTGTGAAAAGCCTGGGTTATTGCCTTACTTCTGCACTGGCTAATGTGATCGCTGTTACAGCAGTTACTGAAACAAAAACTCTATCTAAATACGGGTACAACTTCACCACTTCTAGCTTGTCTTTCCCTAAACACCAATGCAAGTCTTTCCTAACTCTACATCCCCTTTGCTCTTGGAAATGTTTATTTTTAGGAAATCTTTGTCAGCATAGTTGCTTAACTCAAAAAGATGCCTCTGTAAACCGATCGGGGTTAAATCTAGCAAGATGGTGTCATCCGCATAGAGTAGACACCAAGTTTCATTGTTCCTAAATTTGGTGGATCCCCCTTACACTGTCTAACTCTACTAGGCAAGGCATAGATATAAAGAGAAAAGAGGAGCGGCGCTAGTAAGCACCCTTGCTTCAACCCATTATGGGCTCGACAAGCCCTGGTTCCCTCCCTTCAGGACCTAAGTTTAAGTAGAAGAGTGCAAAGCAATAATTAGCCTAAGAAGGTGCACGGGGATCCACAATGCAACCAATTTCCTCCACAGTGTCCCACGATCAACTCTTTCGAACGCTGTGGAGACATCTATAACAGCAGCATATAAGGCCAAACCCTTACCTACTGGATACTTTTCAATCAAAGTTTGGAGGGGCGTGATATTGTCTAAAGTACCACAATGCTTACGGAAGCTGGCCTGCTCCACAGGAACGAGATTATTACCAAAAGCCCAGTACTGAAGGTACAAAAGAATACTCTTGGCAAACAGTTTCCCGATTGCATCCTGAGCCAGCGCGCAAGCGCTGCTCTGGGGTTGATCTGTGGTAGTTGACTACGTGAGGGAAGCCCCGCCCACTCCCACTTTTTCATTGGCTTGGGTCTTTGTCCTTTCTAAATGCTGCCTTCCGATTGGTTTATAGGCTGCTAGTCCCTCCTTATGACGGCCATGTCATCATTTGTATCCTTCCATGGCTACTGGCCCCTTTACTTCGTGTTTCATGAGCACTATTTTGTTCCCGTGCCCCCCTCCCGCTGTCCGTGCCTTCTCTCCCGCCCCCCCCACTCCCGTTGTTCATGCCTTAATCGCACCCCTCCCACCTGCCCACCCGCACTCCCGTTTGCAATGCAATAGGTCTCGCGTAAATGCGAGTCCTATTGCATTGCAAATGCTTCTTTTCCTCGCAGGTGGCGCTCTCTCGCGTGTCACTCTCTAGAACATCCAGGTCAAGCTCTACGTAGGCGCCCTTTTATCATAGACGACAGCGTGCAGGTCGTGAATGCACATGTGCGGCTGGGTCTTCACTTCCAGTGCAGCAGCAACAGGGCGGTCCCTTTCTGCCGCAAGCTATAGAATGGTTTATTTCTGGGCATGGTTTTATGGCGGGTCATGTCTTTCTAGCCAATCACAGAGCTTACTGAGAAGTGCAGGCCCGCGAGACCCGCCTAGTTCTGCCAGTTGATTCGCTGGGGTTGGAGTGTAGGCGTGTCGCTGCCGCCCCAGCTGATCAGGGCCTCCTAGGCTTTAGTCTTCGCCCACATTACCTGCACTGCTCCCACGTGTGCTCCGCTGAAGACAAGCACCGTCACCCGGCTTCCTCTCAATGCTCCTGAGCCACCGGTTCTCTGAGACCTAACTGGGCGCGTGAGAAAGGACCACTAAACCGTTCGGACATCGGCTGTCAGGTTAGATGGCATTTCCTGCTTGCGCAGCGAACGTAGGACAATGGCGAGAAGTCAGGGCCACTTACTTGGAGTGCGCAAAGTGCACTTGGGGCTCCCTCGCGCGAGAACAGAAGCATGTGAGAGCGGTAGCTTTTGGAATGCTGGACGTGATGCATTGCTCTGCTTGATGAGTACATTTCCCTTGGCAGCCCCCCTTCCCACCCCGTGTGCCAGGCCTGAGAGAATATATCACTATTTGGATGACCACCTGGCACGATAGCAAGTTCTAGGCAGTGTACAAATTCAGGGCAAAAAGACAGCTGCCAGACCTACAAGTCACAAAAGGTTTATGTGCATTGGTTTGTATCACATTTAACAGTATTTGGTTTGTATCACATTTAACAGTATTGATCAAGCATTAACATATAGATGGGTTTAAAGATGAGAAAATTAATAAGCAGACTCTGACAACGGGCATCAGGGACAGTTGTCATAATTCTACCCCAGGACCTTGAATGATATTGCCAAAATCGTCTCTCTGTTGTGAGACGTAAACTTAAAGTTCATAGATAGTGGTGCAACTAGTTTGATTTTTTTGTCAGAAGGTGTAGATATTATTACAGCTGGTAGTTTTAAGAAGGTTTGTTCTCATGAGAAAATAAGTAAAAGCCGATCAGGAATATTTCAAATTATCTTGGATCTGGAGTTAGGTTGATATTGCACCTAGTTCTTGTGTCAGTCCAGGTGAATTACATTTGGGAAAAAATCCTCTTAGTTGCTACATTGCTGACATGCGTGAAAGATATGTGTGTGCTTGTGTATGTATATATATATATATATATATCCCCATCCCCTACTGGCGGTCGACAGTAGGTAGTTACAGTTAGAACCTAGTTTCCATAGGAAAGTGTATTTTATTTTCCCCAAAACTTTGGCGCAGTTGTGTCAGTCAGTTCAACTGCTGTCTGGAATGTTTGAGGTGATTCGTCAAGTGGGGGCCTAGAAAAAGGGAAGGTCCCAAAATGCGTTTTCCCCATGCAATTTACCATAGGGATTTTGAACATGACTACAGCTCGAACCACTGAACGGATTTACACCAAATCCTGCAGAAAGTTAGATCTTGGTTCAGAAAGAGTCTACACTGCATTTTTACTCCTTTTGTAGCATTTATAGGGATCTGAGGAAACAAATATTGCGGCCATTGTTTTTAAAAGGGGAAAATTATTTCTTATAAAGATGCTTTTAACTTTATCTGTAACCTTGCTATCGAGTTTCTGTGTGTTTCTTATGCTACCCAAAGAAGGAAACAGCTGCTATGCCTGGACACTTTAAGTTTTATGTAAAAGAATAGTTAAGGATGTTATACCCCAAACAGTGCTAATATGTCAATTAATTATTCCCATCTTATGCTTCTAAAAATGTTTTTAACCTATTGAGTTGACGCCCAGCTTCGTATCTTGATGTTTTGGGTTTGCTATTTAACTTGTTCATGTCATGAGGCCATCTTCTATGAATTTTAGTGTGAATTTTATATTGTTCTTTTTGTACATTTTATCTGTGCAACTCGCTTATGGATATTTGTTATCCAAATAAAGATTTTGTAATTTGGTGTAAATCCATTCAGTAGTTTTGCAGTTATTAAAGAAAGAAATGTAGGTATATCTTGAGATGTGGAGGGTCAGTGAATACAACAGATTTCAAAATGAGATCTAATTGGCTGCCACCTTTCAACCAGGCTGTGGGGGTGGCCATCTTGGGACCAGGGACCCCACCTGGGGCCCAAATTTTTTTTTTTACAATGTTACTGAGGATCCGCAGATTCACATGGATTAAAATTTACTTGCCCCCCACCCCCGCCCGGGAGGGCCAAGTCCCAGGGGAATTCATTATGTAAAGGAGCAGGGGACGCACACGCTGGTAAAATGTTGGGTGCTGGAGTTAATGGGTTGTGTTGAGATTGTTGGGTGCCAGAGTGCTGGTAGTTTGAAAATGGTGGGTACCATAGAGTGTGGGGGCTATGAGGGAGTGCTGGGTGCCAGAGCGTGCAAGTGTTGTGAGAGTTTTGGGTATCAGAGAGAGGTGTTGTGTTGAGTGGTAGGTTCCAGAGTGCTCTGATGTTGTGAAAGTATTGGATGTCTGAAAGTACTTTTGATGTTAGAGCACTAGTGGTAAGAGATCACTGTGTGAGAGTGCTCAGCACATGATGCAATTTTTACAGCTCCATGCCCCTTTTTCTCTCAGAAGGGCACAAGTTGGGGGTGGACGAGAGTGCATGGTGCTCCCCTCCCCCTCTATTTTTAGAGAGGAGACTCCGTTCTCGCCTCCTAAGGCTGAGAGGTATTACCATGTGCTTCAGCATTGCAGCTTTTAGTATTTCCAAACACTGTGTTTGTTTAATCTGGCCTCTGGGTGTTTTTAGGTCGAGCCTACAGCGGCAGCGCGCATGCGCTGCTCGCTTTGCGAGGCATGCAGTTATCTAGTATGGAGTGGAAGCTCCGTGGAAGCTCCGCCCACTCTCTGCCCATGTTTTTAATTGGCTCCTGTCATTGTCTTTCTTATATGCTGCCGTCTGATTGGTTATGAGGCTTGTTAGTCCCTCCTTATTATGGCCATGTCGTCATTTGTATCCTTCCACGGCTACTGGCCCCTTTACTTCGAGTGTTGCACGGTATGTTTTATTTAGATTGTGAGCACTATTTACTTCCTGTGACTCCCCCCCTGCAGTCCGTGCCTTCTCCCCCCCTGCCCCCCGCCCGCCTGCACTCCCGTGCCCGCACTCACGTTTGCAATGCAATAGGTCTCGCGTAAATGCGAGTCCTATTGCATTGCAAATGCTTGTTTAGGTCGAGCATCGACAGCGCTTCTCTTCTGTGGGCCAGCAGGCAGCACACACTCTTTTTTAGCATGTCTTGAGTCAGTGCAGTTATTTTCGTTCTTCAACTGCATCTGTGTTAAACCCTAGACGAGATAGAAAGGTGGGTTATGAATCTCCAATAGGTTTAAATTGACCCGTTTAAACACTAACTAGTCAGTGGATCTTTGTAAACTATTAATGTGGAGTAACCCTTTTGATCTTGTATTGCACACACCATGTTTGTGTAGGAACGGTTTGTAAAGCTCTTAATTTACGATAGAAAGAAAGTAAACATCAGTTGGGACATGTTATTGAGCGCCTACAGTAAGCATGGCTGTATGGCTCGCTCATTTCCTACGTGGGTGTTTTTGGTTGAATAAATCTACGGATAGAAAGGTGACTTGCTCGCCATTGTCCTTAGAATAGTTTTCGCAATGTGTATTCTATTTATTGCAGACTGCTGGCGTGGGGGGTTAAAATTAGCGTCCTTTACTGAGCCTTGAAACTGAATGGGAAGTGTAGGGAGGTCCAACCGCTGAGAGGCCCTGTTCTGAATAGCTTATGTTTCGGATGTACTGTGATCATTATTTTCTTTTGTGTTCTAGGATTTTATGCTAGTATACTGACGACACAGATTGGGATAACATTAGGTCAAACATTTTCTTTTAATAAGTAGTTTAAGGAGTAATCTGGAATTTTTGTGAGTTCAGTAGTAGTGACTGAATTTGACTTGAGGTGAGCTTGCTGCTGCTAGCCAATGCGCGTGGTTGTGAAAGACCACGTTCTCCACCTGACTTATGCTTTTACTATAATAGTTGGAGGGAGGAGTCCTTTTAGGTAGTTGTCATGGTTCAGTTTACACCACCTGTTGTCTCTGCCCTCTGACACTGCTAGAAGCCAGCAGGCCTCGTGTAGGCTTTCTCCGAGTCAGTTTAATGTACTACTACTTTGTGGGGTGTAAGTGGATGTTCTTAATATGTTTGCAGTGATCTCTTATAAATACTTACGTTTCATATGGTGACGTATATCTGTACACCCCACCTCCTTGAATAGATCACAGCGATCACCAGAGCTACAGGCCTAAGCTGACCTGTTTCAGACTTTATAAATGCGATCATTTTACTAGTAGGGATGACCCTATGACAACTGGCCCCCAGCAAATTACGAAGAATTTAAGGTCGTTATGGCGAAGGCCCAGTTATTAAAGAAGCACTCCATAACCTGTGCACTTGAGCTTCCGCGCGTGCCTGCATCTTTTATTCATGTAATAGAATGTTTAGCACCATTAACTTTTATTCCCCACAAAGATGGCAACCCTTGGAGATGAGTAGAAGGAAAGCGCAAGGCAAAGGTCAGTAAATGTGCAAAAATAGTGGAAATGTGGCATCCACTTTTTGGTTTCCGTGTTCAACAATTTCATTTCCATGTAGCCATTTGCGCAGTTGGAATTCTTCTCGTTGCCCCACCATGCACGCAAGCAGCGGACAGTCCTCCAGAGAGAAGTGCATCCAGGTTCAGAGCACGAGATAGACGAAGAGGCATTCTTAGCCAGGGTCGGATTGGTAAGGCGGGCACTCTGGCAATGGCCGAGGGGCCGGTATCAAAGTTCCAGCTGTGGGCTGCTTTTTTGGCAGTGTGGGGGGCGATTTGGGCTGTGTCTGGTGTGTTCAGATGTCGCTAGCGGCCCAGTGGGGCCCTGAGTGGCCTTTCTGGAGGCAGATGGATGTCCATTACCTCACTTTTATCAACGGGCAGAGGTGTTGCTCCCTTTCTCTCATGGGGCCGGCCAATTAATGCCTGCATACTGAGAAGGGCAGGGGGCCTGACCAGAAGAGGCCTCACTTGTTTTCAGGTGTTTATAAAACTTCGCCAGAACAGGGTTTTGCAGAAAGACAATATGTAAATGTGGGCCACTTTTTTTTTAGCGTGCCCGGGCCGATTTTTAATCCTAATCCAACCCTGTTCTTAGCTCATGATGTGTCTGGAGGAGCTGCCTTTAGTGCACCCCGGCCAAGTCTGCAGCGAAAAGAGGAGAATCACACGTTTCAGTTACCCAAGAGTTGCTATTTGTTGAAATGCGCCCTCCTCCTCCCAGGCCTCCGGGTGATGTGTGTCTGCTACTTCATTTCCTGCAGTCCTTCACTCAGTGAAAAGGGATCCTGAGGCTCGGCTTGGGTTTCCTAGCTATGGCATCACTCTCAGATGGGTTTAAGAAATCCTAGCTTCTGGGGGCGTGGCCTGTGGGTTTAAAGGGGCAGTGCTGGCCCTGGGGATGGGAGATAACCCCATGCCCCTTCCGCTCTGAGTGCCGCAAAAGGAAACATTGTATACAGCCTAACTGCACTACGCTTATGGTGTTCTACTGGTCACAAAATTGTTACTTTTTCGGTGAAGTTTTATTGAATCGACCCAGTAACACCGCAACTTTATTAAATCGAGTCTCGCAATGCCATTAGTTAGTAACGGGCGTTAAGCATTCGCTGAATTTCTGAAAACAACACATTAGTAAGCCTCCTTTTTGACTTCTATCTGACTGACGGTGCAGTCAACAATTCATTCTATGATTCTCCGCACGTAGTTAATTACTGCTCTGGTGATGTAGATATTCTAGGTCAACAGAATATTAAATAGTAATTTTGCATTTTTGAGTAGTCCCATGGCCCAGTTTTGGCAGTACGTGGACAAAGCTGCTAATGGAGTTAACTTACAGCCAGTGAATATTGTCACAGCTACAAGTTGCTTGTGAATGTCTCTGTGCTATTTGCTATTCCTCACTGATGAACTATTGTAAGATGAGGGATTTTGCTTTCTGGCACAATTGCAGAAAGCCAGCTGTTTTTGGTTCTGTACAACTCCTCTATCGAGCACTCTGTTTATTACAACTATATAAAGTATTGGTTTGGGCATAACATTTGAAAAGCGAAGCAGCCGCACTGCCTTGTTCATTGGAAAAAAAAGTATATGATAAAATGACAAGCCTGACTGCAGTACCAATTTTCCATGGTTCAAAAGCAGAATTTTTCAGAGTTAGCTGCCCATCCCTGGTAATATGTTTATTAGGAAACTTTGGGCCAGTGTTCGCGCCCCTTTCTTTACACAAGCCGCCTCTAAAGAATGGTGCGCGGCTGCTATTAAAGTGAAAGCGTGGCATGGGCGATTTTACAAAAAAAAAACCATCTGTTTGTCAACTTGACAAACAGATGCTTTTTTTTGTCAAAGCGCCCCATGCCGCGGTATCACTTTAATGTCGGCCACACCCTTTCTTTAGGCGCGGCTTGTCTAAAGAAAGGGGCGCGGCCTCCATGAATGTGAAAGCGCCAAATGGGCCCTAGTAAACAAACAAATATTTACAATGCAATAGGTCATGCATTTGCGAGAGTTTAAGCTATTGCATTGCCAATAGCTTAAATCTCGTAAATGCGAGACCTATTGCATTGCAAATGCTTGTTATATAAAGGTACCACTATGCTTCCTTTCCAAGAGGACGGTATAGTCCCATGTACATAACAGTATTGGAACACTGGCTGGAGAAAAAGGGCCCATGCGGAATTATCTTGTTTAATAAGAGATATCGGAAGATCGTCCGGTCCCATCGCCCCAGAGTACCTTGCACGCATAATTAAACTTTCTGTCTTCTTGCAGGAAGGAGGGCCATATACATTCAGTAAGGGAGACTCACCAATTGACTCCAACTGAAACCTGTCACAAGAATTTGATGCATGTAACTGCGAAATATATTGGATCAATTCTGCATGTGATATTAAAATGGCTTTGGCCTTAACTCTACAGTCACAGTATTCTGCTATACAGCCCAATATTTACGCGAGTCACCAGAACGTGCAACCTCTTTCAGCTTTATCCATTTCTGATCCTGCTTTCCTCTATGTTTGGACACCTTCAGTCTCGTTCTCACCTGCTTCAATCGATTAATTTCCCTTTGTCTCAGTAGTGATGACTGCTTAAATTGTTCCCTTACTAAAAAGTTTAGCTCCCGATTTAGCTTTTTTACCTCCCGAGAGATAGCCACCAAGGATTTAGCGCCAGTAGCTTGTTTCTTACTCCCACATGATCTAAATAAAATCAACTGCTTCTCAAACTAGGCAATAGGATTTTCTTGTGTAGGCCCAAAACTCACTGTTTTAACGAGTCCTGCCAAGTTTATTGAATTTTTATTTGACCAAAAGGTATGCCCATTTGTTTTATTATAGACAATTGTGTCATTTCTGGGATTCCAGGACTCGAGCGCCTTGAGTTCTAAATCAATGACCACCAAAAGAATACTGTGATCGCTCAAGTTTATCCTCAATGCCTTAAACTGTGTTCAAGCACCAAACATTTTGTAGCATACCACAATATAATCAATTAGTGATTGCCCTCGACAGGAATGAAAAGTAAAAGAAGCTGGGGAATCCTCTGGGAATCTCCCATTTAAAGCAACAAGGTCATTAGTTCTCAGACAATCCAAAAAACGTAAACCTCGCCTGTCTGATCTAATAGAACCAGGCAAAATTGCCTGGGGGATACTCCATACGTCGTCCAGCTCCGGGTTACCAAAGGTCAAAGAGGAACAATTTGAGATTTTAGCGTTAAAATCTCCCACCATAATCATCAGTGTGCATTCATTTTCAGATACTAATATTGTGTACAAAAGAGAACATAGACTCAACTAGAGAGTCAGACGACCTCCCTGGGGGAATGTAAACATTTACCAGAAGAAAGGATAAATACAGTCCTCCTATAACATTACCGAGAGTCAGCCTTATACACATGCAAAGATTTGAGGGATGGACAAAAACCATGGGATTCCAATTTATACTGACGCTAAGTAAAATAGCTAAACCTCCACTGGCATGACCTTTTACTGTAGGTTTTGCTACACAAGTGAAAACAAAGTAGTTCTCATATTTACAATCGGAACAAATCCAGGTTTCCTGTAAGGAAATTATCATTGGGTGGAATTGCATAAAAAAGTTTAGCTTGGAGTTAGGCTGTCCTGAGCCCGCCATATTCCAGGAGAGAATTTTGCCCAAGGGGCTACCTCTGCAGCAAAGGACGTTTTATACTTTCTTTGGAGGTATTCCATGTACCTGCTACCCAGCTCCAGGGGGCCAACTCATCTCCCATTCTAGATGCCTTGACCCTCTGGTCCTCATATCCCGCATTATTTATCACTCTTCTCCCTGTGACACTACCAATAGAGATTATGATATCCTTCGGATTTACAGCCCCCCTGCTATTAGGTACTACTCTATCAGGGCCGTGGGTGCCCAACCAACGGTTATCTAACAGAACATCTCCAATCTCCTCGAACGGGAATACATCAAACCCGTTTTCCGAAAATGGTCAACATTAGCCAGGATTAACATTACAATAATCCTAGAGCAAAATGTTACTTTGGAACTTGGAAGTATGCTTCGAGGATCCAGGAACACCCGATCAATGTCTCTACTTGATACCAGGCTCAAATCTTCAATATCTGGCAATAGCTGCAGGATAAAGCTTCTATTCAATGGGCCCAGCTCCCTAGAAAACAGAGAAACAAGGTTCAGGGCATTAGATAAATATCCAGGCCCTGGTCCTTCGACTTACTTATTGCTCTGCTTTTGCCCAGCCCCTGATTTAAGGATTTGAGCTGGTGAAAAAAAAAAGGGGCAGCCTCCCCATTAAGAATCCTCCAATGATTTCGATCAATCCGTACAGGGAGAGAATCCTCACAAGAGAGGATTGGGAGAGATCTGTCCAAGATACACTCTGCCTCTAGGGGAGCTACCTTAACTTCCACTTCTGTACTCATCGATTCTACAAAGCCTATCCCAGCATCATCCTTCACTGTTCCAGTGCCCAACCCACCACAGTTATTATGGTCTGTTACCCCCATATCCGTGAGCCGCCTTCTCCTGCCCAAGGCTACCTAAAATTGAAACTTCTGATATAATAGAATAAGGAGGCTGGTTATTTACTTCTGGGGACTCAGTCTCCCGATCCAATAAGCAGTCCAGCCTTCTTCAACTTATTTACTTTTTGAGGCTGAGTAATTAGATTGGACTCTTCAGGGGCCCCGGAAAACCTCAGTTTTTTAGGCTTGCACTTCATAATGCACTGGATCCTTTTCTTTTTCTCCCTCCCGGATTTAATCCCATTACAACTCAAGGGAGAGAAACCCTTCATAGGAGGGACATCATCTTGTTGTTTAACCCTTGACAGTTTAGCACTGGGAGGATTAGTTTGTAAAACTGCAGCCCGGGGAGTGAGGGGGACCCCTTTTTTAAAAATTGGGAAAATGGTTGTAGAATTCATAAGTACGGATGTATTTACATTCTCGCCTTGGGCAGCCTGACTTTGGTCCCCAGGTACCTGGTTTTGGAAGGAGGAACAGGGCATATTGATGGCCTCAAGGATATCTTTGGATTGTCCAATAGGAGTGGCCACTGGACCACAATAGTTTCCCATTTCTACCACCCCATTTAATACCACTATGTTATTCTGGGAAGCCTGAGATCTTTTTTCAATACCCCTTTCTTCCTTCCTTGGACAAAAACCAAAAGAGGTGAGGTGCTGCCTCCCCTTAGGATGGGGGACAACACATCCAACACATGATCAGAGTTAGCAATTGATTTATCCAACAAAGCCAAAATTGAGGAAAGAATCCTCTTTAAAGAATATAGGATATCAGAGTGTGCCCTACCCCCACCATTTCCATCGATTTTCTCGTTCGATGACCCCATGGGGGCTTGTGCCTCAGTGCGTGTAGAGACGTCAGATTTCACGTATTCCAGTGAGCCTAAAAAAGAAACACTTGAGGAAGGCATACTGCTGTACAAAGCTGGTAATGCAGGACTACTGAAAGGACAGTCTGATCACGGGCTCGGGGCCATGTCTGAGGCAACTGGCGGTATTAGATTAGCCTCCATTGCTCAATTTTTCTCCATAAGAATAGCAATGTGTGGCAAAGAAAAATGTCCTCCAATACATCAGGATCACCACTACACACATCGTCACATAATTCACAGTGAGTCACTCGAGAGTTCTCTTTGGGTGAAGACATTCCTAGCACAGGCTCAACATTTAAGGCTCCAAATAAGGCCACAGGACTCCTTGGCCCAGTCATAAGCACAGACTCAGAGTCCAACTTAATACCAACGGTATTTGCCTCTGAAGCATCCTCCATGTTCAATTCTTCTACTGCTTCCTCTGAGCGACAAGGCTCGGTGAGCTGAGTTTGGGGAATGGGCTGCACTGGGTTATGCATGAGGAGATTGAGTTGACGTGGGACTGAGCCGTGAGAGAGGACCGTAACTATACCCAGCTCGTCTTCTTTAATTGCGCCTGTGGACATCCCCTATTCTTTGTTTCCTACCCCTCTGCCCCTTAGAAAACAGAGACAATGCGGAGGGATGGAACTTCAAGAGGGACAGATGTGCTTGAGGCCTCTTTCGCCGAATAGTTTTTCATAGTTATGGGGAGCTGATGTGATTAGCTATAAGACCAGCTGGACCTGAAGGGGTAATTGATCGACTGGAACTCAAGCACCTAGAATGCATCTTCAAAACAACCCTATAAAAACCTTAAAGTGGTGCTCCACAGATGTCCATTGGTGTCTACATAACCACAGATGCCACAGACTCCCGATCCCTACTTTCAGGGCCGGACTGGCTATAGCGGTCACCGGGTGTTTCCCCGGTGGGCCGGAGGGGTGGGGGCCGGTTTTGTACCCGTGTTGGCCGGTTTTGTTACTGGGGGCCAGTTTTGCAGCAGTGCTGCAATATCGGCCTCCTGTAACAAAAGTGGGAGTGGTGTTTCTCACTAGCACTCCCCCCGCTCCCAGTGCCAGTCGAGCAGCAATCTGTCAGGGCTGGTTGCTGTTCCCAGTACGGCTTTGCCTACTTTCTCTCTTCCCTCCACACTACGACTCTCCCCTTCCCTGAAACTCCACAATAAATGCTACCCTCTTCCTAGAGAGTGGAGCAGGGGCTCATGAGGGACACATGAGGGTGCACAGGAGAGCGCAGAAGGGCTTACAAGTGAAGAATAAGTGTGCGTACAGGGAGCAGACCCCCACCCTGAGGAACAAACCTCACCAGCCTTGTCCTGGCGTTTCCGCACTACCGAGGGAGGGGGGGCTACGGCCTAGGCTTCCCAACACATAACGCACCAAGACACTGTCAGGCCCCCCTCTTGTTGCTGGTTGCTTATCGGTTGCAGATTGCTGTTTTCTTGTTGCTTTACTACTTATATGCTGCTTGTATGCTACTTGAGAGCTACATGTATATAATGCTGCTCCTGCTGCTCCTTCTATGCTCTCCCCTCATTCTCGTTTCCTCTCTTTTTTTTCTTGCACCAGCCCCCCCAATACAACCCAACTCCCCTGAGCAATTAGACCCAAGGGATAACCCTAGGAGGGGGAGGGGTTCAAACACGGCGCACTGTAGAAAGGCTACGAATGCTGGAGTAGCACTGGAGTGCCAGAGCCCAAACTTAAAATGAAAAATCATTTGCAGCACGGAAAGTGAATTGAAGCAGAATTTTTGGCCAGTGGTACCAGTTCCACAAATCCACATCAATTGTTATGGCCAAGGTCTTAAAAAAGGAGCTCAAAGAGCTCTAAAGATGAGTTGTGGATTGATTGAGGGAAACTTCACAAAAACGTTTTTAAAAAGGACTAAAAAGAATGGCTTAAGAGGCTTTTAAAAAAAGGTCAAAACAATAGAATAAGAGGTTTTTTAAAAAAAAGCTCAAAACAGAGCTCAGCGCAAACTGCAGGTTGCCAGGTAGATGAGGCCTTGAGGAATGAGAGGCCCTAAGCGGGAGCACACTGGGCCGACCGCAAGCCACACCCAGGCCTGGCTGGGCCGCTTCCGCGGAGGCCCGGGCTAACACTCTGCAAGCGGTGCTAATGCAGCTGCGCTTGGGCACCTTACCTCGCCACCCGCTGGTGTGCCGCTCATCTCCACTCGTCCCGCTGAGGGATCCTTGCCGGGGCGAAGTCTCCACCTGCTGTGGGCCGATGCGCTACCTTGCGGCAGGCAGCTCAACTCAGCGGCACGACAGATCGACTCAGATCAGCTCAGCAGTTAAGCGGATCTGACGTCAGAACGGTACGACTCACAATGCGCTCTATTCGTTCAAAAAAAATAGAAGCATCAGGGACATATTGGTCCACATCAGACCTAAAGGACAGGAACTGCCAAGACTCAACACCCTTTGGAATTTGCCACATGGAGCTGGCCACTACCCCTGTGGTCAATGTGCCACCTGTCCCCTAACAAAACATTCCAAAACTTTGGACCTGGGTCTATCCACACCTTGGAAACAGGAGATACAGACTAATTGCAATTCTGAGAACTTGGTCTACCTCATTGAGTGCCGTTGCAGGCTATGCTATGTAGGTATGTAGGTATGATGATCAGAAAAATAAAGACAAGGAGTGGGGAACATAGGTATCATTCACTGCAAAAAGACATCTACAAGGCTGACAGCTCATTACCCTAAGAAAAACACCAGTGAAAACGAGAAGTACTGGACAATCATGGAACAATTGCCACAACACACAGAAATGACAAAATCACTTCTGGAAAAGGAACAACAATGGGTGTATAAACTAAAGGCAGACAGGCCCGTCTGTGAGCTGAAATGTATACTGACCCCTTCTATATATCCCATTTAGTCCACCAGTACAATACACCCACAAAGTGGCTCATAAAGGGGTGATATTTGAGGCGGTAATTAACATAGTGCGGATGGACCACGTCTCCCAGAATCCACCTTTTTAATATAAAAAAAACCTGTTTTTAGAAAGAAAGGTTCATTGTGAAGGCGTTCTTCATTATTAGATTTTATCATCCCTTCCAGCTCAAGTGTTATTTCCTAACATACTTACACAGAAAAGAAGAGATCAACTCAAATATTATGAATAGATTCTGGGTTTAATTTAATTTCACTCGTGTGGCTTTAGGAATGCTCACACGAAGCATATACCTCGGTGTATTTACACTCATCCGAATAGCATAAATTAACTACTCTCAGTGCGATAAGGGAACTCGTATTTCCATCATCTCCACACAAACATGACATAACTTTGATTCACTGCGCCATTACGTACATGACGCGCAACCACGTGATTCCATCTGTGCCTAAGAAGGAACTCCAATTCCCTTGAGTTCCTCCTCACACACAAGACGTAAGATCAGGGCACGAGTCCGGGGTACACGCGGGTGGACGGCGTCCGCCCACTATTTTCACAGGGTGAACGCTGTCCACCCTGCCAATAATTTGGGCCCCACTGAATAATTTGCTGAATTCATCTAGGTGTAATTTCCAAACACCGGGACACTTTCAGCAGCGCCTGCACGTTGTCTGCTTTCCATCTGCAACAAGCAACAACATGCAGGCAGGGACGGGGCTTTCTTATTTAAGACTCTTGCTGGGGGGGGAAGATGGCGGCCGGTTAGAGAGCTCGGTCGGGAGCTCCTCACTCTATGAGTCAGCGCTAATGGTTAAACTAAAAACAGCGATCCTGGTAACCATAACATGAAGCAAATTGCAGATCGCTAGCTACGCATGTTATACCACTTCTCTACTTCTTTACTGACCTGCCACAGACAGCACAAGGAAAACAGCACCCAGTGAATCAGAGCGGAGCGCAGGGACGGATTCAAGCGTGTGGCGTGAGTTACAACGTGGCCGGATTTCCCGATCCAATCCGGGTCAGCAGGGTCAACGAAGGCAGTGGTGCCGGGAAAATACCAAGCGACATCTGCGGGCGCAGGAGAAGGAAAGAGTACAGTCCTGAAACCAGAATGTGGAAAAGGAAGGAAACAGGAGTAAGAATATAATTAAGGTTCCGTACGAAGAATTTCCAGCGCAAAGGTAGGCAGGTTGGTTATTGTACTGCTGAGGGAGAGCGCTGAGCGCTGGGTGCGATAATTAACATCTCAATTAACGGTGCTCGGGGACAGGAGCCTAGGCGCTCGAGGATACGAGCATTGGAGCATTGGAGTATTGGAGCAGTAAGTTGTTGGACTAGGTTTTGTTTCTTGCTGTTGTTTTTTTTGTGTTAAACGGGAAAGTGGAGGAGGAACAGAAGCCACGCTGGGGTGTGATACCAGTGTGGTCCAAGGCAGCCATAGCGTGCTGCTCCTACAGGAGGGTTGCAGCAAGGGTCACATACAGGGGGAAGACGCCCGGGCCCTACAGTTTAGTAAAGGATCAGAACGATCCTAGAGAGGCACTTTGTAGGCTTCAAACCGGAGCAATAGTACAAGCCACCCGAGGCAAGGATAGGAGGCACGAAGTATATCAACTTTTAGGAGCTGGAGTGGGAGGGAGAGGAGGGGGGAGAGGGGGTGCGAGAACAAGGCAGCAACTCCACGTCTCCCTCAATAAAAAACACATAGTCCACCTACAAGTATTACTTCAAGATTTGGAGGTTGAAGGGGTAAGGGTGGCGGACAAGGAAGGGAACACAGGAAGCGTGAATTTAAAAATTCCCTCCCTCTCCCACTCCCACTCCCACTCCCACTTTTACTCCCATTTTTACTCCCACTCCCACCCCCGATTTGGTGATTAACCCGTTGAAACTACCAAAACTAGCAAAACAAGGGCAACTCAAGGGGAGCTACTGTCTAAGAAGCAAGATTTTACCATTACAAGAGGGGGCAGGGTATTCCGCTGATACAGCAAATATCTACGCAAAAATTAAAACCTCCTCACCTACTTCTGACATATCTCCTCCCGTGGCTCCTAGAAGCACAAAGAAAAAGAAAAACAAACTGCAGCAGGAAAATCACAACCTCCTTTGTCCAGAGCAAGTCAGGCTAAATTAAAAGCACTAGGTTCCGCGAAACAAAAGATAACACCTTCCTTAAAGTCTTTCTTTAAAGTACAAGAAGCACAGAAAGTGGAAAGAAGCAATAACAAAATACAAGTCAAAGCAACAGGGGAGACCTCCAAAGAAAGCTTAGAAATCGCAATGTCTACAACAGGAAGCAATGGTAGTAGGTTCAGTGCTTTAACATTGTTAGATCAACAAGAGCAAGTGGTAAGCGCTGCAGAGCCAGATGTGGTTAGTGCTCAGATGTCTGATGATGGCCCGCCCTTACAAGAAAATAAAGAAGGCATGGAAAAAATGATGTGCACAATGATGCAGGAAATGAGATCTAATTTTGCGATATCAGAGAGAAACCAGACTAAAATTCAGGAAGCATGTGAGGTAATGGACCAAAAAATTAATACGCTCATGGAGAGAGTTACCTCTGTGGAGTCGGAAATAGGGTCGCTCAAGAAAAAAGTAGGAGAAAACAAAAAAGAAATAGACTTACTTAAAATAGCAGATAGACAGAAAAGTGATAGAATGGAAGCAATGGAAAACCAGGCAAGGAGGAACAACCTTAGAATTACTAATGTCCCAGAAGATTTGGAAGGGGAAGACATCAAAAACTTCACGATAAAGTTACTAGAAGAGTTAATCCCTTGGACGAAAGATGCTAATCTTGCAGAGGACATTCAAAGAATCCATTGCGACCCCTTTGGGAGGAACAAAACCAGGAAAAATCAGAGGAAAATCCTCATAAATTTTAAAACATATACACTTAAAGAGAGGATTTTAAGTGAAGGCCTCAAGGTAGGTTCATACTCCCAAAGTAATTGGTCATGTAAAATCAGATCAGACATTTCCAAGACAACACAGGATAGACAGTGGCAGCTAGGTCAATTCATGCAAGAACTAAAATCTTTAGGAGCAACAGTTCAAATGCGGTTTCCAGCATCATTAAGAATAATGTGGCAAAACAAGATGCATAATATCAGAGATCCAAAAGAGGTGGAGTGCCTCATAGAACAAATTAAGGCGCAAACAAAGGATCAAGTTTGACGAATACAACCAAAGAAAAATATGGAAAGAGTGAGGAGCTCAAATAGGGCTAAGGAACAGCCCAATGGAAGAAAGGGAGGCTTCTCCTGGGAGGGAGAAGAAGGTTGGGATAGCACAAGCAAAAATTTATATACAAAATAAAAAAAATCACAAGGTGGGGAGCAAAATAGGGGAAAAAATATAAAAAAAGTCCTAGTTTTACAAAGAAAGGGAGGAAGGGCCCGTGCAATTGCAAGAAAAATAAGAAGCTAGTACCAAAATGGGCAAGCCCAAATGGAGCAAGGCTAAATGGCGGTTAACATAATGACATAGAATGTGAATGGCCTAAGAATAAGGAAAAGAAGAGCAAAAATTCTGGAATATTTAAGAGTAGTGAACTCCGAAATATTGATATTACAAGAAACTCACTTATTAAAACAAGAATGGGAGGAAATCCTGAAAACGCAAAAATGGGTAGAAACCTGTGTATGTACAGACCAGGTATGCAGTGTTAAGGGGGTGGCGATACTCTTTAAGAAATCCTTGAGGGCAAGTATCGAAGAAACAGTAGTAGATAAGAAAGGAAGATGGGTGGTGGCGAAAGTAAAAATACACAACACTTTGTTTACAGTGGTCGGTTAATATGGACCCAACCTGGACGACCCAGAACCACTTCAAAAATTGTACTCACAATTATTGTCCGCACATGCACCTATAATAATGGGGGGAGACTTCAACATTATACTCGATCTAAAGAAAGACAGATTTCCGATCAGGAATGGTCCAAACTTACCAAAAATGAGGCAGTGGGTAAACCTGTGTATAAATGACCTAGGGATCATGGATATATGGAGGAAAAAAGGAACCAAGACTAATCAGTTTACTTTTCAGAATAAGAGACTGGGTCATGCCTCCAGAATAGATTACTTCCTTATAGACAGGGGTCTACTAAATTCGACACAAGGGGTAGAGCATCTACCCGCACACTTGTCGGATCACTCTGCAGTGATCTTACACTTAAATTTATGTGACCGTACGCTCCCCCCTAGATGGACGGCAGACAGAGTCATCTTTTTAGATGACAACTGTATTAAATCTTTATCAAAAGACACAGAGGAGTTCTTCCAAATTAATAAAGTTGGCACTACGAAACAGATTGCTTGGGAAGCCTATAAAGCCTTTATCAGGGGTAGAATAACTTGTCTCGCATCCCACAAAAATAAATCTAAAAGAAACACGATCAGGGAACTTGAAAAAGAGATAACGACCTTGGACGAAGAACTAAATAAAAGGACCAATACCACGCAAGAAATCACTAGTATTGAAGAGGATAGAAAGCAAAAAAAAAATGACCTGGGAGACATTTGGGAAAAAATAGTGAAAGACAAATGGGAAGCAAGCAAATTATCACACTATGAATATGGAGAAGGTTGTGGAAAATTACTGGCATGGAAACTAAAAATAGAGGCAACACAAAATAAGATAACAAAATTACAAAAGAAGACCAACAGTATACTACAGAAGAGGGTGGAATCAGAAAAGAATTCGTGAAATTTTTCAAGAAACTATACTCAGAGGAGAAGGTGGCTACGGAAGAGCAGATTCTAGCAGTTTTGGGAAAAGTAACACTACCAAAAGTCTCACAGGAGCAAAATATAGAGCTTAATCAAGGTATTACTGCGGAAGAGGTTCTGGAATCTCTGAAGAGATTAAAAAAAGCAAGGCGGCAGGTCCAGATGCCCTCCCAAACGAGTTATATATGCATCTGAGAGAAGTGATAGCTATCCCATTGACAGAACTTCTAAATGAAATATATATAGGAAAAGGATCTCTTCCAGTATCCTGGAACGAAGCAACAATCACTGTCATACTTAAACCAGGGAAAGATCCAACCCTGAGTGAATCCTACAGACCAATTTCACTTTTAAATACAGATTACAAGATCTATACACAAATTTTAGCAAAAAGATTGGGGAAGATTGCGGGTTCAGTAATAAACATAAATCAGAAAGGCTTCATCGGAGGGAGGCATATTCAAGAATTAATACATGAGCTCATTACAGCAATCGACATAGCAATACATAATACAATCCCTCTATCAATTATAACCCTGGATGCTGCCAAAGCATTTGATAGGGTGAGCTGGGACTTCTTAAACGCAACCTTGGTGAAATTTAACCTAGGTGACACTTTTTTGAATGCAATCAAACAAATTTACAAAAGCCCCTCAGCAAAAGTTTTAGTAAACGGTGTGTTAACCGAAGAAATTATGATAAAAAGGGGCACTAGGCAGGGGTGCCCGCTATCCCCTTTATTGTTTGATTTTTACATTGAGCCACTAGCGGAACTGATAAGAGAAGAAAAGGAGATAATATCGTTTAGCCACCAGGGATGGGAAAAGAAGGTTGCTCTCTTCGCGGATGATATGATGGTCTTTACAAGCAACATAACTGCGTCCCTCCCTAGACTTGAAGAAATTCTGGAAAAGTACGGAGCAGTATCAGGGTACCTTGCAAATCACGCAAAAACAGAATTTCTAGAATGGAACAGTAATTCTCAAGATCCAAGGGTAAAAGACAAAATAAAATATCTAGGTATTGACCTCACAGTGGATATAAATAAGATCCCAAATATAAACTTCGAGAGAATTCACAAACAAGTGAGAAAATTGCTAAAAGTATGGGGGGGTTTACCGTTGTCTTTTATGGGAAGATCAAATATAATAAAAATGGCAATACTTCCAAAATTTACCTATCTGTTTGGTAATATTCCATTAGAATTTAATACTGACAAAATAAAAAAATTACAAGGGGAATTGAGCAGCTTCATCTGGGCCGCAAAAGGTACAAGAATAGCTTGGAAGAAGCTGAGAAGAAATAAAACGCAAGGAGGAATCGCTAGTCCTGATATACTACAATATTGCAGAGCATTTCAATTTAAAAATGTAAGGAAACTATTGGAAAGTTTCGATCAATACCCGGATCATTTGAAGGCGGCAGTTAATGAGAAAGAAAGCTACTATCTTTATAAATTTGGCCATCCCAAGTTCTTCAAGAAAATAAAGCTAAAAACCCTGAAGGCGGCAGCTTCACTCTGGTTCCAGATGAGGAAGACACTCAAAATTCCATATTATAGCAAATATGCGCCGATCTGGAATTCCCCGGGAACTCCAGATTACCTAAAAGATAGATTAGCAAATCCCCTCAGAGAAAATAACATTACAAAATGGGGTGAGTTATTGATACAGAACTCTCTCATAGAATGGGAGGGCCTGAGAGAACAAACTAGAGGTACAATTTCGAGATTTAAGTATTACCAGTTAACCAGTTGGGGCAAAAATCTAAAGGACATTGAAAATGGCAATGGGGCAGCAAAGGAAATGATACAGAGCAATAAAATAAAAAAAGAGAAGTCGCATACTGGTACTGGGCATTGATACAAGAAGCTGAAGACGATTACAAAATTCCTGATGAGATCTGGGGAAGCGCACTGCCGGATTTAGATATTCAGCACATATGGCAAGTATCTACAGCTATGTGTTGGAAAATTGTGAAATCTGCTCCATTAAGAAGGAACCATCTATTCACTATCCATAGAGCATATTGGACTCCAAAGAGGCTGTCGAAAATCAAAGGCCAAAGAAAGAGAAGCTGTCCCAAGTGTGGAGAGGTGGGTGCAGACGATCTTCATATGTTCCGGCAGTGCCCAAGCCTGGAGGAATTTTGGATGGACACGGGTAAGACATTATCGAAAATACTGGGACGGCAGATTGTGGTGAGTATAGACTTGGTTATCTTTGGGATAAGCCAGTTAGATGGGGGAGCAAGAAAGTTGAGTAAAGACCAGGAGAAAATACTCTTCATATTAATACTTCTAGCAAGAAGAGAAATATGTATTAATTGGATAAAAAGTTCACCCCCACTATATAGAGATTGGCTAGCCTCTGTTCACAGAACACACTCACTAGACACGAGCCGCCATAAGGGAAAGAGAAATAAATTTTGGAATATTTGGGAAAACCAAAATTCATAAACTAAGCCACGAATAAATGAATAAATGAATTGTCTGGTCCTATGATTAGGCAATGCAATACTTGCTTTCAAGTGGAACTTGAAGGAGTAGTCAAAGTGACTAGCTCAGCCCAGATCGAATTTGCACGAGGAATGGACAAAAAGGGGCCCAAGCATAGAGGGCAAGTGGACAAGCTCCACACACAAGATTTGACTACCCAGGAGATGCCCTAAAGAGTCGGTTCCAAAAAGGGAAATGGGCCCCTGACACCTCCAATCCTTAGAATATTGCTATATGAGGACTAAAAAAAAAAAAAAAAAAAAAAAGACTCTTGCTGGGCCCATAACAAAGGCCGAATTTGAGGGGTCATCAGGCCTCCTTTTCTTAGAGTCTCTTGGCTGGGAGCAGTCAGGAGCCTCACAGCTAGAGGCTAATGAAGCGGAGGGGAAACAAAGGCTCACACCTTGTTAGCACTTTACACATACTTAAGAGAGGCAGCTTTTCACTCTGTTCAGTCCCTGTTTAGGAGATATGCATGCACTGTAAGAATGTCAGATGTGTTGGTCTTTCCCAGTATTTACACAAAGCAAATTGCATTTATATAGAGCTTACTACACATGAGGAGGCGTTGAAATAATTTAAGTACCACTATTTTTTCTTGTATAGCTCTATTCATCCCAATGCAGGGTGTCAGAGCGCTCTACATCAACACGTGCATATTACATGTACAATAAATTATATAAGTTTGTAAATGAATGTACAGGATGTGTTACATAAAACTGGGGGATTGCAAGGTGTAGAAGTCACATATCATCTTCCATAGCTCACTGTGCTATTATCCTCGCAATGCGGTCAAACGTACACATGATAGACCTGCTAAACATATATGTGAGGGCTTTAGATCTGTTGTCACTTCTTGTGATGTCACTTCCTGTAAAGTCATGGCTTGTGATGCCACTTTTTATGATGTCAATTCCTGTGATGCCATGTGTGATGTCGTGCGCCGTGATGTCGTGCGCCGTGATGTCGTGCGCCGTGATATCGTGCGGCGTGATGTCGCGCGCCGTGATGTCACTTGCATACTGCCTAACTAGGTTAGTCCCCCCACTTCTTTTTTTAGGACTTGTGCCCTGCGTAAGATGATGCTCCCCGCGTCATCACGTGGTCAACGTCAAACAATCCCAGAACCGCTGGACAACATTTTTACAGCGGGCCTGCCCACATACCAAATTGAGACAAGCCAGGAGAATGTGGGCACCGAGTTAGGTAACTAAGAGGCATGTTACCCTTGATGACGTGAGTAGGAGACTCTGCCTCCTTAACTTCGGCTATTACGCACATTATATTGTCTTCCTTGCTAACTTTTGGAACCCTGTTTAATACCTTGACACCACTATTTACCTTCCAGTGGTGACTTGAAAATACCAGTGTGTGACTACAGGGACATGCTCCACTGCCCCCCGAGTGGAAGGACTATAATCCCAAGAAAAAGGGGTAAGTGACAGTAGCCCATATGAATTGAGGTGCTTGCACCTCGTGTATGTCATTCCGTGTGTTACTTTTTTGTCACTAATGATGTATGGTTTGCGATTAAGGCATGACAATAATGATCACAAAATATGTGTAGGATTTGATGTGCAAACAACGAGTGAAACATGTGGTGTATGATCGAGTGGGGTGGTTCAGATTAGCTTGACACCAATTGTACACAAATATGCATGGTTTGGCACTCCTTAGTTGATGGTCATCTGTACCATCAGATAGGTGTCCTAGGAAGCAGACATTGTCTTGTTTCAGTGTCTTTCCCTGCGGGGATACCACATTAAGATTAAATTAATCAGAGACATTGATGATGTATTCCTTTTACTTTTCAGAAACAGAGATTCCACAACAAGGCGAGAAAAACTACTCACCTTGCATGCAATTAGGCATTGCATGCCTTTTATTAAAAGCTATGAATTAATATAATACTGGTGGAAACAACATCACAACGTCCTGACGAAAGCCCTGGACCTGACACGCCGTAGAATAGGGGCTGAAACATGTTAACAATTATTTTAGGGTCATAGCACCATTACATCCTAACCCCCTTCAAGAGAAATTTTAATCTATACCCACCCAGATCACTAATAAAGGGAAATCTTGGTCTGTCTAATGTATTTTTATATTTTCTATGTACCCCGGTCATGGAAATATCAAAAGTGCTCCCTGGAATATGGTCAAGCCCATCCTGGTTTTTTGGGACAAGGATGAGACCTGATGATGAAGCATGCCACTACTAGAGTGGGTAAGCGTCTTGCAAAAAGAAAAAGATGTATTTTTCTGTATTAACTAATGACTGGGTATCCATGTGGAAAAGGACTTTCTTCAGACAGGCAAGGGATACCCTATGTTGATCTATTCCAGTAACAGTCACACGTGCATCGGACAGCCGAAAACCCAGACCGGATTATGGGTAAGCATCCATACATGGGCTATCTACCTTCAGCCAAATATCATTATTCTTCATCAAAGGAAGTAAACTTCTTACCGACTACCGAACAGGATTCCATCCTGGTTATGGTATTGATTGCTTCATGGGATGACATCAAAACTACTGTTGACTCTAAAGAGGTGGAAGCACTTCTTTAGCTAGACTTCTCCCCTGCCTTTGATATTGTTCATTAATCTTCATTACTAGATAGACTAACTACTTACGAGTACAGGGTACTGACCTGTAATGGGCTATCTATTTCCTCACTTAAAGATTCCCCCTCAAATCAATTCCTCGTCTGTACTGTTATCTTACAGAGCTCTCATCCTCAAGGCTCAATTTGCCCCTCTCCTCTTCAACGTGTACATCTTTCTGATCTCCTCTATCTATTATCCTTAACTGCTCCAAGCATGCTGATGATATGCAAATCATTCTCATTCTTGAAAATCCTTCAGATCTCAACCTCTAGGCTATTGACCAATGACTCAAAGTGGTTGGCCACGGGATGCTACATATCTATCTCAAATTAAACAAAGGAAAAACTGAAATTCCTGCATGTCGGAAATGGGCCAGCCACCACCTACCCGCCATCTGGTCTCAAAAACTAGTGCCACCACCAAGCCCCCTTTTCACATGCACACCCCGTTTCATACCCTTACAGGTCTGTTTACCTTTTCCCATGTGCTTACTCTCTTTAAGATGTCCTTCTCCTTTGTATAACAAAGAAAGTTATGAAGGATCCTCTAGTCGGTTCTTATCCTCTTCTAAGGTTCAGTTCCCCCACCTCTATTGTCGTACTTGCGTCCAACATTAGTCTGTTGCGTGGACTGAGGCATTTGGGGATGCAGAGCCTGGTTCTTTGTGGAGGGTGGGTCCTTCCACAGTATCGTCGGGGGTCCCTTGGCATATGAGATGATGCACATCTGTTTCTTTCATTTTGGCTGGGGATTTCTACTTTTCTAAGGCCAGTTGCCCCTCTCTAGGGTGATGGAGCAGGGTTTTGAGAAAATAAAACCTGCTCAGATTAACTCCTCGGTAACATTTACTAACAGTGTGTGGTGAAACTAACATGCAAAAACACGGGAAAATTGCTTATGCGCATGTGTGCACTAATACGTGGACTAATGCATGAAAGACTAGGTCGCATTTGCGTTCTGCTTAAAAATAAAAATAATAATAATGCTGCTTTCTGCACGTTAATGCTTTGTTAGACAAATAACGTGGGATAGTGCAAATGGTGGGCGGTAAAACAGTGAGAATTATATTTCATGAAATTAATAATGTCTGTGTTTTATCCATCATAGTGATGCTTGCATGGGCCTACATCGTTGCATGACGAGTTGAGGGTTAAAAAGAAAACGAATAAAAGCCGAAAATCGGCAACATTGCCTTCTCCATTCTGAGAGAGAATGGAGAAGGCAATGTTGATGACCTTCAAGAATCATTGTGTATCTGCCAAGTAACGGAAGGATGGCCGTGGGACCAAGTGCAAATGTGCAAACTTCTTCCGTGGAAGCTGCAGAGGCGGACAATGAAAATGTAGAGATTTGAAACATGTTACTGGTTGGAGGAAGCGTGTATTCATGAGACGTGGCTTACGTATTGCTAGAAATGTAAAACAAAGAATGCTGTGAAAACATGGACGTGACTATGGTGGTGTGATAGAGCACCCCCTAAACTGACCAATGAGAGACTAAGATTCTGAAAATGTTGCTAGAATGGTGGGTTGGACATGTAGGTTTTTAGAGTATAACTGGGGTGTCAGGGGGGTGTTGTGGAGCGCGCCTTTGAAGAAGCTAGAGAGGGGAGATCGTCGCTGTCCGTCGGTTTGCTGTATGCAGAATATGCAGATAGAGGCCTACCTGTTTCCTGTTCCTGTCCTACTCTTTGTTCCCTGAACTGGTTCGGGGAACCCCCATCTATTCTCATGGCCAGGGGGTAGATTTTCCACTAAAATACTTAGGTTAGTATAGCTAAAATCGGTATTTCGCATAATCTTTTGCAAATGTATTTTGTCTTTGAAACTTTTGTTTCTTCATCTATCTACTCCTTCATTTGCATTCTGTTCATTGTGATATGAGTTTGACACCTATTGCTTTGATAAATGTTCTCTCTCTGTGATTTATACTTTGTTTGCCTTGTAAAACTGTACATGATGAGCATTTACCTTCACATTATTTGCGATAAATATTATTAACCTTATACCGAGTTTGTGATTTATTTAGAAATCTAGATAGATAGTTAGTTTCTAATTATTACCATCAACTTCTCAACTAATGGTTCATCGACCAGAGGAAAGAGAGTTGATTACAGGTTCAATTATGTATCTAGTGTGTTAGGACGAGCCTGTAGTTTATGAACAACTGATTTAACGTAAACTTGAAACAGTGCAACAGGGATTTATGTGTTGGGTGTATGAGTATGGCCAGTGATTGTGTTTTATCGATTATCGATCCCTGATTGGCGCTAGATCAGTTTTTGGTAGCAGAGGATGGTTTATTATTGATTAGTTTGGTAATAATTTATCGATTATTGATTATTTGTTTCTTAACATGAAAAGTTAGTGTTTTGTTCTATGTTGTCTAGAAGTACGGGTACGGAGTTACCTAAGATCCCGGGATGATAATGTTTTAGCCTGAAGAGGCAGAAGAATAGTGTGGATAAGTCATCACACTGCAGAAGTACTTTATTGTCATAATACTTAACGGCGAGAGGCTGTTAGTGTTATATTAGGGACTATTCGTTTGAGAGTAGATTTTGTTTGAAATAGCGAAGGGTCCACTTCCGAAACTCTGGCCTTACATCCCCAAAGGAGTACCAAGACCTCTTTCCATGTGAAAGTCCTCTTCCGAAACTTTGGCTAGTATCCCTAGAGGAGTACCAAGTCCTCCTGTAGCTTGTTTGGGTGTAGAATTGCGCTGGTCGTTATTTTACTTGGAGTGAAAGAATCTTTCTTTTTGAAGTGGAGTCTATCTCTTTATTTAGTGGAACAGACAAAGTAGCATTGTTTTATGTTTGTTTTCTAACAAGTTTTGTTGAGAAAATTATAGAAAAACATTGCCGTATTATTTTATAAAGGGAGGGTCAGTAGTAGGAGTAATACTGACGTCACAAAAAGAATGAGGGCGTACATTTCGACATTTGGAAGAGAACCAAGACTATGTCTGACTCTGTTTTCTACCCCTTTTTCAACGAGTGTGAAAAATTGTGTGTGGTAAGATGCATGAAAGTTTATGATGACAAGATTGCACAATTTAGGGATAATGGAGTTGATCAACTGCTTTTATCTTATGTTAAACCCCATAAACCAGTCTCTTCAGCAACTTTAGCTAGATGGATACGTACCATAATGAGTGAAGCTGGTATAGACCTATCTAGATTTGGGGCCCACTCTTCTAGAGGGGCGATGTCTAGTAAGGTTTTCTGGTCAGGTGGATCTCTTTCAGAGATTCTTAGAACAGCTGATTGGTCTAACGCAAACACCTTTGCCAAAGTTTACTTAAGACCAATTGAGCATGTTAGCAATATAGCTCTTAGCAGCTTTAAACATGCATAATGGTAGCCTCCGGTCTTGTAATGAAATGACGATTCTCCAATTATTATGCAGAGAGAATCTTGATTTCATTAAAGACATATGGAGGCTAACATTATCCCTCCCTCCTCACCCAAATATGAGGAGAGAAGGGATAAAACGTTTTTTTTCTATGACTTCTGTTAAGCTTGCTTAATGTGTATGTTTATAACATGCTTATCACGCACTGTCTTTTCGTCCTATTATTTAATCTTTCTCTTATTTCAGATAATTCCACCTAGGATTCGGATATACAACAACTTGGTTTTTCAAAACGTCTTCATTTCCTTGGCACCAGAGATGGATTCCTTTTATCCTTGTTTGTTCGCAGTTTAAAGAGGAAGACAGCCCTGTGCATTTGATAGTTATACTTGTTCATGAACATTCTACTTGTTTATGATGTATTAATGTTCTTTAAAGGGCTGCATGTTTGGGCAGCAAATAAAAGTATATTCATCCTTCAACCTTCAACATGAACTCTGCCCTTACCGGCAAACTAGGTCACTACTTTGTGAGTTCACTGCACTCCTAAACTCATTGAATGTCCATTGACAAACTGTAGTAAGTTAAACACTTGACTTGATTTTGAACAAGCAAGCCTTTAACTGTTAGATCGATTAATTAAAAAATAAAAAATCTTTTTATCGATGTTATCTTTGAGCAGCAGTGATGTAACAGCAGCATTAGAATTTTACCGGCATGCACAGTATACATTATGATGTATATCAATATAACATTCCCACCAGATGCCACATCTGTGGAAAATAGAATTAAGGAAATAAGAAAAGGGAGAAAGAAAGGAAACAAAAACAAACATCAGCATGTTGATGTTCTCCCGGTGTGTTTGTCTATGCCTTTTTCTGAAGTTGGATCCTTGTCACCTTTTGTTGCCTCCCAATTAGAGATTCACCCGGTGTCTGTATCACAGTGTAATGTGGTAGCTCAAAGCGTTACAGTGGTTGCAGAAGGTTTGCATGTGGAATATCATGGTCTCTGCGTCATCTTCAAAGAGAGTTGTATGAGTAGGAAGTTCCAGCTCATCAGTACTCCAGCCTCCCCAATTATTTACTGGCTCTCCTAAATTTCTATTTCCACTTCTACCCAGCGTTTAGTTTCTGTCACCCTGCTTTTGATGGCTTCTGGTTAGATATAAGAGAAAATAAGAGAAACCCCTTAGTGCCAAAGGAATAGGGTTATATACAATAGTATAGGAAGGGGAATCCTTTGGACTGGAAACCTGTGAACAGTGGAGCTGGAAGTTAAAACCCTAACACAGTCGTGCAAAACACATACAAATGCTGTCACAACACATATACTGTTGGGAAGGCTACTCATACATCTGAATGACAAACTAGACGATGTACCACATTTTAGAAAAATATCAAAATCTTTTATTAAAATTTTTTTCATAGAACATATAGAACCACAAAAACACAAATCATAAAATGGTGTAACACAGAATATCTATATGAAATTCATACACATGGATCTCAAAGAACAAATTAAAAAAACATATGAGAGTACATAAAATCAGACAAAAATTAATATGTCATTAAAACAACCATCCGTGATTACACAAATTCTAGGGCTGGGGCCCGGTATGTCTCACTTAATTGAATACTCCAAAGGCCCAGACCATGGCACAGATTGGGTTGTGTTTAAAGGTGCGTCGACGCGTTTCGATGGCTAGTGGATAATACCATCTTTATCAAGACAAACAATTTTCCGACTCTCAAGCAATTAAAAAGCAACAGTGCTGCAATCAGAAAGCACCTATGATAAATAGGGTATGCTACTGCGACTTCCAAAAACTGATATGGTCTTGTGAGGATAAGATAAATCCTTCAGTCATCAACAATGAAGAAATGTGTCGATATCTGGATAATTGATATTAACTGGCCGCCTCGTTATTCATGGAACCAGGAAGTAAAAGTTTCTAGGATGGACTCTATCTCTCATCAGTTCCTAATTCACTGATCAAAGAGTCACAAAATTCAAGGTTTTATTTATCCTTGGTACTTATTTTCATTTTTTCCATTTTTTTGGTTTTCACGTGACCTTTTGTAATTAGGATTTGTGGCAGTATTATCCAATAATCGTAGCGTCTTCCTGATGGTATACGATAGCGGGAACTTCAGATGTATGAGTAGCCTTCCCAACAGTATATGTGTTGTGACAGCATTTGTATGTGTTTTGCACGACTGTGTTAGGGTTTTAACTTCCAGCTCCACTGTTCACAGGTTTCCAGTCCAAAGGATTCCCCTTCCTATTCTATTCTGGTTAGATAACCAGCCATCTAGTCAGACAACTAAAGTAATGATAGAGCACTGGAACCACCTACACATCTCTGCAATATAACCTTGGAATAGGGACCCACCCATCTCTCCTAATAGATCCTGACACACACTGTATAACTTCAACAATAATAGGTCCGATTTTGGATGAGCTAAGAAGGGAGGTTGATGATGATGGTGATGTTGGAGTACTTGATCCATCAGCTGCCTTTAAAACCATCAATTATGAGCTCCTTCTGAAAGATTTGACCAGTGAGGCTTCAGGAGCCTTGTTTACATATGGTTTAGGCGGCAAACATCGTTTACCACAAATCCTTTTCCCCGCAGGCATTACATTGCGGTCGTTACAACGACTGCGTTGTAACATTGCATACCATTACTCTGCAAGTCGGAAGAACGACTTGCGGAGGGGGCAGAAGGTGTTGGATTTAAATCCAACACCATCCCTACTGTTGCACATACTGGAGTTGGAATAGTAAATTATACTAGTCCATCATCCAGTGCCCCCCCTAGAGCAAGTCGTTGTTACGACTTGCGGGCTAATGGTATGCGTTGTTACAACGCGGTCGTTGTAATGACCGCGTTGTAATTGCATGCGGGGAAAAAGCATGCGGAATAAAGTGACATATTCGGTTTAGGCACTTACTTTCTACGAAAAATTAACAAACCATTCTCTCCCCATTGGGTCAGCATCTCGGAAGGTTCAATTTTATCACAATTCCCTTTCATTCTGTATATATTTTTAAACTATAATTTCATTGATCTTACATCCAAAAGATAATAAAAGGCACATTTCGTAAGAAAAGGAGCAGTGTATATTCAAGTAATTGAATACTGTGCTTTTGTTAATTGTTTTCGAAATATCCAATAGAGCGAACAGAGCACAAGTGATAAGAATGTTCAAACTCATTTTCCATTGATGGAGCTTAATTGCCATAAGAAAGCCCATTAGCCCAATTACTGGCTATTAGACATTCAAAACAATCACTTTTGATAAATGACCAAAGAATGCAAGAAATGGATAGTGATAGATACAAAGGGCCTGATTACGATTGTGGTGGTCCGGGGACAGCCGTGGCGTCAGCGGCGGGAAAACCCCCGCCGAGTAGGTGGTCCGACTGCCCGATTACGAGCATGGCAGTCGGACTGCCACAAGACCCCCACCACCGCCAGGATTCGGGATCCCGCGGCAGCGGAGGGGAAGACGGGGGCATTGGAGGCGGTGCCGATGCCAGCACCGCCCTGCCAATTACGAGTTGCATTTCCGCCGATTGTTTCATGATGGGGAACCCACCATGAAAAGGTCGGTGGAAAGGCATGGAAGGGCCCCAAACGGGGCCTCTGGGTGCTTTTGCCCATCGCGTATTGTGGTGTAGTGTAGCTCCTATTTCCCAAAAAGGCTCTGCGCATTGGAATAATATCCCCTATAGGTTTGACATAGGACTAAGGTCAGTATGTCCTTATAGAGTATATTAAACTTAATTACTTGTGCCAGCTAGCTCAGAGGCCACTAGAAACTCCTTGGATAACAAGAAGGGAGTAGTTGCTGGCAGCCGCAAAACATGACAACTTTGTTTCCCTTTAGAATCAGAACGTGTCCCAGAGTCGTGGAAACAATAGATAACTATTTCACTCAGCTCAATCGTGCATACTTAGTTTTCCTCAAAGTTACACAGAAAGAATAGACGGGCGTTTCAATAAAAGATTTATTGAACAGTCTTGTTTCTCGTGTAAGTTAAATGTGCTGTTATGATCACAAGACAGTATGCAAGATAAATAATGTACAGCGTAAGCAGTAGAAATAAATAGTACTGCGATAGCATTATCTTTAGCAGATATTCATTTACATAAATAACACAGACTAAAAATGCGAGTACTCATACGATGCGTTGCTAAGCTAGTTCTACCCCAATGTACCTAACCTAACCTAGGTGTAGGGAGAGGTATGAAGTAGGTGAAGTATTCCTTACTATGGTATACTAAGAGTATGTTAAGTCTAGTATATCTAGTATGCCAAGAGTCCCTCTAGGTTCTAGTCAGCTCCATACCTTAAGAATGAGAGAGGTGGGAATCTCTTGCCAGATTCGAACTCCAACACCCCGCAAGGGAAGTCGGATCACTGGAAGCTGGATTCTCTGCGTGCAGGGATGACAGCGTCTTCTCAGTGCGTCAGGCCAGGAAACGTGCTCCGCTGAAGCCAAGGTCTCCTCTAGTTTACAAGGGCTAGGGAAGGTATATTTATACCTGAGAGGTACCTCACAATGTTAGCATTGACGTGAATCGGACAGCGGAAGACGTCATGAATGAACCCTTAAGGTATAACGGTTCATGCATAATAGATGGGTCCTTGAAGAAATCAATAGTCCTGTGCTAGGGAAACTCCCGAAGCCTAAGGGTCTGTTCTTCAAGAACTCGTTGTGACGTTAGGGTGGACGGATGTCGGAGACCATGCCTGTATTTGGAGTGCACGGTTTAATGCCTAAATAAGGACTGGGATTTTATGCCTATATAAGGGCAGGGCGAATCGTGCCTATATAAGGACATGATACAGGAAAGCCCGTGTATGGACACCCTAAGAGGAATACAACACCCACTCCACTTTCGTGTGTACGATAATACTAAAATGCTAAACATTTAAAATGCTAAACATTAAATGGAGTACCGCATATTGCTAAAATATTTAATAAAACCATTTAAAAGGCATTTAAAAAACCTATTAGAATGCACAAGGTACTGTACATTTGAAGCATTGCTTTTCATTTCAGGCATATATTTAAAATAAAATACAATATGAATGAAATTAGCAGTAATATTTACATTTGACAGAAAATGATCGATAAGTTGTTCAAAAATCAAAGTCATTTCATGTCATGGAAATGAATGAACTTTTTAGACAAACAAGATGACTAAGTGTCTGTGGAAGTACCGCGAAGTCTGTACTATAAGGCTAGTTCTACTTTAAGCAGATTGAAGTGCCATTTTAGTTCGAAAAATGGAAAAAAGTTCAATTTTGGGAAGAGTTCCAAGTTTTTGAAGTAAGAAGGCCAAATTTTTACTGCATCTCTGGAACACTGTGGGCCGAATCAGAGTCAGTTTACGGGTCTGGTGTAAACATGAGATCGTGTAAACATGAGATCATCTATTTCCGTAGACAAAACATCGTCCACCGAAGTTGGTGTCAGTTGGAACACCTCGTGTAGTAGATTAATTGCACAGAGATGGGAAGCATCGCTTTCAGCATAGGTTGCCGCAGCAATGTTCGCGTCCGTTGTTACCTGTGTGCCTGTAGATCTTTCTCGTACCTCAGCAGCAGCCGAAAGCGTCTGTGAGATCTCAATGAATGCTGACATCAGGATTGGCAGCCTCTGGGGACAACACAGAGCATGGGCCGTTATCGGGACCAGCAGAGTATCGACATCCGTTGGCGTTGCTCATGGAAATGTTAGACAGGTGTCCAACACGCATTCTTCACCGCATAGCAGGCATCGTAGAACAGGTAAGATGCAATCTTGCCAGATTGGTCGGAATGACAGGAACCACGTGGTATTAAGGTCCCGTAGACGAGTCATGCCCAAAAGCTGTACTATTCGCTCACGCCACTTTCGTTCAAGGAGAGCTTTCTCCATTTCGCTCGGAGTGATGTCTGCAAATAGGCTGTCCATAGCGTAATAGCAGGAAGAGAAATAGAATTCCGGCAACAAGTGCTAGAATTAATGGTATGCCACCAAACACCGAATGTGCAAAGTTCGGGATGATTCCGAGTATTGCCTGGAAAGGTGATAACAGACCGGAACAGATGCTCTTAAATACATGTACAATTCCGCTTGTATCAGACATGTTAAAGATACGTCCTTTCATTTCCACGAAATGTATAGGGCAGTTTGTACGTATTAAAGTCTGTATCTCAGCCGAAGTCCTTGCTACTTGTAGATCATAGGTTTCTTTGGCCGAGGTCAAAGGCACTGTTTGCTGTAAAAGCATGGCTTTCATTCTGCTCAAAGTATCAAATCTTATAAAGAGACGGTCAGCGAAGGCCATAGAGGCGACTCCCTGACTGTGTCTATTGGGGCAAACAATACTTGCATACAGCAAGTGACCCTGGAGTTAACCGTTACTAGATATGGGATGCCTGGCAACATGCCGCAGCAACTCTGATCATTCAACATGAGGTAACTCCCATTAGAAAGTTGTCCAAACGTTGGATTAATCACAGCAGCTGGTGTACCCTGCTGATGGCAAGACAAATTTGCCACAGAACCATTACAAGCCCCGTGTAAAGAAATGTCCTGACATATAAGCGAACCGCTCAGTGCACGTTTACAGTGTGTACCGCTCAAAAACACTTCACGATCCCCACTCCAACATCTATATGTATACGGTAAATCCCACGATGTCTTAATGTATTCCTTACTCAACCTTTCATATTTGCCTGCTTGCATTTGTTTGAGTCAATACTGAAACTGAAAGGTAGTCACAGGTAATGTGATTTTGCCATGAATAAGCCATTCTGTAGCTGGTTTTTCTGCCACTGTGAATGGTAACTTTTCCAGTTTTTCAATGCTCAGCACTGTATACTTTGCTCCTCTTTGTGCCAGTTCGATCTGTTTATCAGTTAGATTGTATTCTGCGAACAGAGCCGATGTGTTGATGAAACGCCAAGGCACATAGCCCGCTCGCAAAGATTGCAGCGTCCAGCTTAATAACACAATAGAACGTAATTGAGATTGGCCTTGCTGTAACATCGCCAAATCTTGTTCTAGTATGTCGATAGCAGAGGATACAATGCCATCCAATGAATATATTCTGGAAGACAAAGTTGTTAACCCATTGTCGACCACAGAGAGGGTTTTCTCTAAATTAATACGATCAAGTTCACGTATTCGTTCTGCGGCCTCCATCTGTGATACTTTCCATGCTTCATTATAGGCAGCATAAATGCTGGCATATATGAAACGTTTTTGACGCGGTTTTCTTGGTCCAAGCAAGAATTCCCTAAGGTCTGCGTCTTCTTTAAGTAAGGATAAGTGTTGTTTCACATCGGGGGGGCGCTAGAGGGCGCCAAGCAAGATGGCCGCACCTTCGTGAGGCTCTTGCAGCTCGGGCTGAAATCCGCTCATAATCCTAGCCATCTCAAGCAGTATTTGCCCGAAAACGACCGCACTGGAGAGCCGGCCCGTCAGGGAATGGCCTGCACTGCCTGAAAGCTGACATATCGGATCGTATGAGCCCCTAGACGACTCTGCCGGCGGGCCAATGAAACAGACAAAATGGCGGACTGTGGATCCCGAAGACAGAGCTGAGCCCTGCTGCACCGGTGCGCTGGAAAACGCGGATCGCACGAGTGGGGAGACCGCAGCCTCCTGACAACTAAGCACACACCGCGGATGCCCTGACGGACCCAGCGACACCGATTGCCATGGAACACCTGGTGAAGTACTGAATCAGCGGACTCTGCCGCGAGTTGCCATCCCGCTGCGACCGTCTGCGGCGGCGCGGCGGGCGACTGGAGGGCCACCTCTGGGGCCGAGGTGGCGCTGCTGCGGAGATGTGATGGACTGTCGACCCCTCGCTACATGCCTGCGGAGTGACTGGCGGAGCCGGGAGCACCGCGATACCTGCTCCGGACCGGGCGCGACGATAGAGTGCGACAACCCCTCCCCTGGAGATCGCCACCCATTTGCAGCGCTAACGGAACCGGGAATGCTGAGATGACGCCTCTGCTGCCGCTCTCGAGGTAAGAGTGAGCTGGGCCCCCTGTGCACGAAGCGACACGTCAATAGCTGCGCCAGGAACTGCGACACGCTACTCCCCCCAGCGCCGCTACCGCAGACGAGCAGACTTGCCACTAAATCACCTGGCGGGCGCTGGGTCCGGGGACTAAGGAGCGCGCTCCTGCCGCCTCGCCTCAGGCCCCCATACGCCAGCCTGGGGGAGTCCTGACCCATATCTCGACCTCCTCCTGGATGCATTGGCTGACTTGGAGAAACGGAGAAGCGGCCCCTGCAAGGGACATGACCAGAGTGATTCTCTCAGGAGCTTGAGACCACATGCGAGGGTGAACCGCACTGGGGGCTGGTAGCAGACACCACCGCCCGCATATAATATTGGAAACCTGGAGTGCCCCAAAGACCCACGCACTGCGCGATGTGCCGTCTCTAGGAACCCCACACCTCAGAGGTCCTGTAGCTGTGCCTAGCACCCGCAGCCACAACTGCACGAGGGGTGGAGAATCGAAGATAGTGAAGGGACCCGGGAGAAACGCGACTGACCTTTGGGGCTGGCCCCTTGCCCCCCCGGCTCTGCTACCTACGACCTGAAGGGGCTCGACCCGCCTGCAACCGGCCTTGCCTGGCACTGGCCTTAATTTTGGGCGGCGGACTGTGCGTACCAAAGCTCTACCTCATACCGTGTACAGCACCATAATAAACGCCAGACCACACATTTTGCAGCCATGGGGAAGCCGGACGGGCGACAGCCTAAGCTAACCTTCGACACCCGTAAGTCGACCCGCTCCCAGACGGAGCACGATGAAGACCAACAGGATGCGCCTCCCCCCTCGACCACGGATCTCAAAGACCTGCTGCTGGCGATGCAATCCAGCCTAACCTCCATAGAATCCAAAATGGACTCCATGAACACCAGACTAGAGGGTCTAACGCATAGAGTGGAGAAACACGATGACTGCCTCGTAGAGGCGGAACGGCGAATCTCAGACTTGGAAGATACGACCAGCGCCACTACTAGTCGCACCCTTGAGATGGAGAGAATCTTGAAAGTAATAGCAGCCAAAAATGAAGATTTGGAATCTCGCTCAAGGAGGAACAACCTACGGGTCCTAGGAATATCGGAATCCACGGCCACCGGAAAGATGGAAGAGTATGTTGAAAGACTCCTCATTACACTCTTCGGGAGGGACGCCTTTACACAGCTACTGGTTGTAGAACGCGCACACCGGTCCTTGGCGAACCGTCCAGCCCCAGGCACTCCCCCTAGGCCTATCATCCCCAGGATGCTTAATTACCGTGATAGAGACGCTGCCCTCCGTCTCTCCAGAGAAAAAGGACAACTGCAATATGACGGCATGGAAGTATCCATCTATCCCGACCTCACCATGGCTGTTCAGAATCAACGCCGCAAATTCTTACAGGTGAAGAAAGAACTGCAACAGCTCAATATACCCTACGCCATGTTGTTCCCGGCCCGTCTCAAAATAACGCACCAGGGAAAACAACATTTTTCTACAGACCCGCAGCACGCCCAGGACTTTCTCAAAACGCTGCCCAAAACACCTACAGGACACCTGTCCTCGGCGCATCGGCCCGCCGATAATGGAAACGTGTCGGATATCGAATGACACACATGGGATGCAGTCTCTAACCATTCATGCCGGCTTCTCTGCTCACTTCAACTGGGTACCTCCCCCCCTACAATGTGGGGGGGGACACTTATCCATGACACTGCCGTTCCTGCGAGCCCACTCTTCTGCTAACGGCGGGATGCCGCCTAATATTGCCACCCGAGCACCCTCGCTTCGACGAGGAGAACTTGACCGCCCTCTGACGACCACCCCACAGGTGAACCCTAAACACTTCATACAGTAAATGTTTCAAGGTTTGGCCTTCACTCCCCCCGTTGGGGAACTGGCGATAGGCCTTTTGTTGGTGGCAGGGGGGTGGGATGGGGCACGGCGAGATTGGGTTGCTGATGTGGGAGGAGGGGGGGTAAGGGAAATGTTTTTTCTTTTTCATTATGTATACAAAGCCTCACTGTTTCGCTTCACACGGCTCTGCTCACACAGTAAACCAAAGATATACACCACACGATTCTCCACCGCGTAGTACGCAAGCCATAAATGGGGACACACTCCGGACCTCTGCCCTATAACTTCTTGACCTGGAATATCAGGGGACTGGGGAACCCACGAAAACGCCGACACATACTCGCTTACTTAGAGCGACATAATATACACTGCGCCATGCTTCAGGAAACTCACCTAGCTTCCACCCCACCTCCCACCTTCGCAGCCCGATGGGCCACCAGTACCTGCTTTTCCTCCTACTCCTCATATGCCCGAGGCACCCTCATACTGGTGAAACGCTCACTCCCCTATACCCCTATTGGCTCCTATGGAGACCCACAAGGTAGATACAGTATCCTATGGGGGAGACTGTCCGCACAATCCATTAAGATGGTCTCCTGTTATGGGCCCAACAATGACGACCCAGAATTTTTCCGCATCCTCTGGGGCAAAATTATGGACATAGGCTCCACACACCTGATATGGGGAGGGGATTTCAACGTAACTGTCAATCCGACCCTGGACAGATCCCACCCACAGACCAGACATTACACTGCAGCGCAAGCAACCCTCCGCAGCATCATAGAGGATAATAGCCTGACAGACGCCTGGCGAACACTTCACCCGCACACTCAGGAAGGGACGTGCTACTCTACTGCCCACTCCTCCTGGTCACGCATAGACACCTGGCTCCTGGATAAAGGGTTAACCACTTGGCTGACACACGCATCCCACCTCCCCCTCACATATTCGGACCACTCGCCGGTCCTCCTTTCTCTTACGCCTCCCCAGGCTGGCCCGCCTTATATCTCCTGGCGACTCAACCCTCAGTCGCTACTAGACCCAGTGTTCAAAAGTGAACTTGAACAAGAAATAACAGATTTATTCCCTCGCAATGACAACTCGGTTACACAATATTCGACGGTGTGGGAAGCCTTTAAGGTCACTATACGGGGCATATGCATAGCTAAAAGCGGTGGGATATTAAAAGATATTCGCAATACATTGAAAACAATAGAACAAAACCTCAAACAAACGGAGCTGGCCTTGGAGGCTGCACCCACTCCTGACCAGAAGGCGCGACTTCGCGAACTCCTGATTGACTACCAAGAAACAGCGGAAAGGGAGTGTAAATTCAGGGGGAAGTATCATCAAGCGCGACGATACGGGGAGAGAGAGAGACCGGGGAAGGCGCTGGCCTCAGTGATCCGCCCCCCCCCCCCGATTCGCTAATACGGTACTGGAAATAGAGGACGACGATGGACAAATACATAGAGACAACTCGGAGATAGCGAACACATTTTACAAATTTTATAAACACCTGTATAAAACGCACATGGAGCACGCAGTAGATTTTGCCCCATTCTTTGAGGATATGGCCATAGCCTGGCTGGGAGACGGTCAAAGAGAATCCCTCCTTGCGCATTATGAAGATGACGAGATGATTACGGCAATTATGCAACTGCAATCAGGCAAAGCCCCGGGGCCAGACGGCCTCCCGGCCGAGTTCTATAAAACATTCCGGCACCTTCTCATCCCTATATTGCGACATGTGCTTGAGGACGCGCGCGAGACGGGCATTCTCCCAAGATCAATGCGAGAAGCGCTCATTATATCCCTGCCCAAACCAGGAAAACCGACTACGCAGGTGGACTCATATCAGCCCTTGTCCCTCATCAATGTGGACGCCAAGATTTTGGCGAAGCTAATAGCTAACCGTCTAAGCCCCCTCATGCCTGTCCTTGTTCTCCCAGACCAATCGGGATTTGTGCCGACTAGGAGCACCTCTCATAATTTGCGTACCCTATTCGCGATCCTCCAAGACATAGACCCTGATCTTAATGCTGCTGCCATTTTCTTAGACGCTACTAAGGTGTTTGATTCCCTGGAGTGGGACTATCTCGCCTTTGTGTTACAACGCATGGGTTTCCCCCTCCCGTTTCTCGCCTGGATAAACCTATTATATACTGATCTACGCGCTACAGTGTTGCTTAATGGCAAACTTACACCTGCTTTTACTATAGCCAGGGGTACCAGACAGGGATGCCCTTTGTCCCCCCTTCTATTCGCCTTGGCGGTTGAACCACTGGCCGCCAAAATACGTCAACACTTTCGGGAATATGCCATTGTATATCCGCAGCGTCAAATCTTAATTTCTCTATACGCCGATGATATTACCCTCTATTTGCGAAACCCGGCAGAGTCTAAATCCCATCCTCCGACTGTTCATCCTTTTTGGACGAATATCCGGCATAAATATCAACTGGGGAAAGTCCCAAATCTATCCCCTCACCGATTCCTCCCTAAGGTTTTTACCAGATTACCCTCTTAAATGGTGCGACGACACACTCACTTACCTTGGCATAGTGGTATCCCGCAACCGAGAAGAACTCATGAAAGCCAATTATGGTCGCGTACTAACCTCGCTGACGGACAAAATCACACGGTGGATTGCGATGCCACTGTCAATAGCGGGCAGAGCTGCCCTTATTAAGATGGTAATACTGCCTAAACTATTATACTTATTCGTAAATATACCATATGCCCCTGGCCGTCACTTTTTCTCGGCGATCAAAAGCCAACTTATTCGGCTCACCTGGGGAGGTAAGCATGCCCGACTACGCTGGGATGTCCTTACGCGGCCCTTCAGCGACGGGGGGTTTGAAATTCCAGATCTGGAGCTATATTTCATCTGCGCCCAAGCCCACTATGCCACATACTGGATACACCCACCTCCCTATATGCCGCATCTGGCAATTGAAGATGGGTACATGAACCCCACCCCCTGCACTGCATACTTAAGCACTCCCGCGGTCCCACGGCTACTCGCCTCCACCACCGTTCAATGCACCACTAGCGCATGGCGCGACATAGCGAACATTACGCGCACCACGCTGCTATATTCCCCCTTCTGCCCCTTGCCGGCAGATATGACATTCCGGTAACGCAAGAGGGTGGGTGCCGCAAACTACTTCGTAGATTGTCCATACGAACCTGGGGACAGCTATACGACAAATTCAAATTCCTCACGAGTGAGGAATTTTTTGGCTCCCTATCCCCCTCCCTTCTGGAGAGATTTTATGATGTCAGATTACGTCAAAATGAGAGGGCCCTCACACCCGAATTTCCACTAGAGCCTCCCACTCTGTCTCCCCTGCATGCCCTGTTGCAACAAACTGCCCCTTCCCATGTCATATCACTACTCTACCGCACTGTGCAGAAAGATAGAGGCTACGACCCCCTCCGGCCAAAACTAAATGGGGGGCAGAACTAGGACATCCACTGACGGAGGAACAATGGACCTATTGCTGCAAACAAATGGGAGAAATCTCGGCTAACAGCAAATTCCGTATCCTCCATTATAAATTTGTCCACCGCCTCTATTATACACCAACACGCCTACACCGCCTGGGTCTTCGAGATAACGACAGATGTGATAGATGTGGCGGTGCGACGGCCGGGTTTCGACACCTCGCCTGGGACTGCCCCCCCGTACGACAGTACTGGAGAGAGGTCCTCATAGCACTAGACCAAATGACGGGGCTACATATCCCAGACGACCCCCTGACTGCAATCCTGGGATACACTGCACCTATAGCTGCTAAAATACGAAAGTACACTTCCCTTGCACTCCTCCTCGCAAAGAGGCGAGTGGCCTGCAGATGGGGTAGAGGGAGGGCGCCAAAATTCAAGGATTGGCTGCAAGACCTCATATACTGCCAAGAACAACTACACCTCTATGCGGAACTTCTGCCCCCCTCCTCCAGGCCAAGGAACATATGGGCACCCCTGCAGATATACCTGTTAGAACACACCGACGACGCAGGCACCGATGCCCCCCCCACCCCACCCCGGCGCCATGAGAGAGATGGAACTACGATGAACCCCCGTATAGAACATCACACACTCCCCATGATAGACACTGGGCCGCTCTGGAGCACAGTCTTAATATCCCCCTTACTCGATACAGCATATTCACTACACTTTGGTTGCTACATATGGAGCATGTGAGCGAAGCGAAAATGTCTCCTTGTTCTTCTCTAGTTTCATAAAATTGTTGCTCTGAATCAGACACGTACAGGGCACGCCCTGATCGTTGGTAGCACCGCATTCCCTCAGACGCGGCCGGCCCGATGTGGTTGTAGGCGACATGCTGTGTTATTTTCCGACTATCAATGACGCATTGGTGCGCGCTGCCTCGTTGTGCCGGCCCATTTGGGGATGTAGGTATTCTACTGTGTAACTTGTTTAACTACCAATAAAGGTTTTCAAAACTTTTTAAAAAAAAGGAAAAAAAAGTGTTGTTTCACATCCTGTAGTGTAGATTTCTGAAGCCACTCGAGGCATAATTTACCTACACTGTATGTTGTTACTACCCCCGGATGCTGTCTTTGGACGTATCTTGGGTCTGGCCTATGAATAGTAAAGCCCTGAGTTTTATTCAGGAATCTTTCCTGACAGTTGTTCGTGTCTGTGGGCCAGATCAACCATTTATTCCAATCAGGATTAGATCTGTTGAGTTGTAGTATATTGTCAACTGTCACCACTGCCTGTGTATTATTATCACTGGCAGGTGTTGGTACAGAAGGTGTCTTCATCTCTTTGATCTTGGCTAGTCCAAGACAAGATGTTTGTTGGACAGTTTCATTCAAAAACATTATTTGTTCAGGGATGATACAGGCTCTAAATAACGCTTCTATCCCCTGCACTTGCCAAACTTTAGTACCCCACACAGTTTTTGTGTCTATTGTGTCTTTCCATAAGTCGAAACCCTGTCTAGACAGTTGGGCAATAAATATTGCAGAGTAAATCTGTTTCGTATTTGTTAACATAATTTTCAGTCCTGTTTTGTTTACATTTTTATAGTAAAACGTTTCTGGATCAGATGTATTGTATCCTGAAAAATATGGAAACTTGTTAGCAAATGTTTTTGAACTACCGTGTGGTGGTGTAGGACAATGCTCCCATTGGTTAAACATAAACACATTTCTAGGGTATGCAGATTTATGCAAATAATGATGACCATAGTGGTTATAACAATACAGTTGTTCATAGTCTGATGAACCCTCTAAATATTCATTTTTAGAAAATGCAGCAGATTTTTCTAGGTCAAACATTATGTCATTAACAGTCTCAAAGTCCCAATCATCTGAATAGGTACTGGACGAAATTAGATCACTTAGTGAAATTTTAAACAAATGTGGAATGTTCAATTGTTTCGTCGGGCCAAAGATATCAAAATCTGTTTTGTCCCACACTATACCATCCTGTATAGGAACGGCTGTGATGTTCACTGATGACAAGTCTCTTGCTTCACGATGGGAAGATTTATGAGGTTTCAAAAGTACATTCACGTCTTTTCCTTCAGTATTCACATGGATGTATCTGCCACTTATAAGCACGCTCACAGTTGTAACCAAAGCTAGCCAGAGCAGGAAAACAAAAAGTCCAGATGTAATCCAGAATTCAATCCATGGAGAAACCAAATAAGTCTTTTTCAGAAAGTGAAGAAAGTCTTGTACTTGCTGCTTGAATTTCAATGATGCTGGCGTCGTTTCAGGTTCACTCGGGTCTTCTGAGAACGTATAAAAGTTAATGAAATAGCCAGAAGCAGTTCTGTCAATTGTTGGAATTGCATCAGGATTTGTAGAAATCGCTGAACCCAGTTGATCACTCGCTACATTGGTGTAGACTGGTGTATTTGGATGAACTGTTACTTGGTTTTCAAGAGGGATGAGTTCCATTGCATTGTTGCTTAGTCCTTCATCTGTTACAGCTGAATTCTCGATTGTTATCAGTCTTTCAGTCTGAACCTCTTGGATAGTAGCGAGAGGAGTGCGTCTGCTACTAGGTCGGAGTCCACGAGGCCTACTATTTAGTATTGGCCACATACTGTGGTTTGATGACGTCGATGGACACAAATCTTTTCTCCTTTCTTCCAGCAAGGGGCGGCAGAAGTACTGTCTTGTTCCTTGAACTGCTAGGACAGGTACTGGTTGTCTGTAAGAAGGTCCAAATTCCTTCTTGTCCGCAATTTTTTCTCTGACTAGATCCCCAACTTTTGGACTCCAGACAGGCCTTGCTGGGACCGCTGGTTTTTCCCCAGTGGTGGTTGGCTGTAGGAATACGTTGCTTTGTTTCGTTCTTAACTCATTCAGTTCCTGTAAAACAGCCAAACGATCTTTGATATCAAACGTTTTATTTTCCACCACTGTGCCTACGTCATCGAGATCTGGTACCCACATTCTTGTCCCAAATAGGACCTCATATGGAGTGACCCCCCCTAGAGAACTTCTTGGCAGGTTGTTCAATGAGCGTTGGACCCCATAAAGATGTTTGACCCACCCATCACCCGAACCTATACCCTAGCTGTTATAGACTGCTTTATGTCCCGGTTTTTCCTTTCCACAACCGAATTTTCCACAGGATGGAATGGAGAGGAGTACCGCAATGCAACGCCCAGACTGGCCATGGCTTCTTTGTAAGCCCGAGAGCTAAACGCAGGGCCCTGGTCAGAATGTAGCGTGCCTATTGCGTATGTGCCGATAAAGACTCGCAAATCTTGTATAACAGTTCGAGCGTCAGCCGAGCGCTGAGGCCATATCCATAGGAACCTTGATTCAGTATTTGTGGGATTGCACTTGTCCAGTAGGACGCAGGCGCGTAGATAGTCTAATGCTGTCTAACAATGGTGTCTGTAATGGGTGGCTACATTCGAAGCATGGTGTCTGGTGGCTTCCTCGCTGTAATTTACAGTCTAAGCAGTTATTGATGAATATGTGTATTTCTGTATTCATTCCAGGCCACCAGTACATCTCTTTTAACGTCAAAATTGTTTTAGAGATCCCTTGATGTGACAGACCCTCCCCCAAATGTGTTTTATAAATCAAGGCTGCTCTACGTTCCATGTTTGGAATTACCCTATCCCCCACTCCAGTGATTTGAGCAAAAGGAACGTTGTTCGCATCAATTACATAAGAGTACTTGAGTGGAAACTTTTTGGGTAACGCTGCACTACTGCCCTTGCTTGAAGCATTGACAGCCAACATTATCTCACCGTCTATTTTTGTTTTTGAACGAGTGATCGCAGCTACGGAAGCCGTCTGAACAGCCCCCTTTGCGGCTTCGTCAGCCAATGAATTCCCTGCAACGTGAACGCCATCACGTTGATGACTCAGTGTGTGGATCACGTGAGCCTTTGGTAGTTCGTTTTTTAACTGAACTACTTGTTCCCAAAGCATTTTGTGCTTTATTGTGCCACCTTTCGTATCTTTGAAACCATTTTCAAGCCAGTTTTGTATATATTCATTATACGACTGAACACAGTAAAAGGAATCGCACACTATCAGTGTGGGGAATTCTCGATCTGTACTTTCAAGTGCCAGTTTGAATGCTCGTAGTTCAGCTCTCTGAGCCGTACAATCTCCTAGAGACTGGGTTTTTGTGACCATAGGTCTGAAGATGCCATCTCGCATGCGACCTTTAACGATTGCACACGCTGCACTGTAAGCTTGCTTACTCCCTGTTGCGGGTTGTGCGGATCCGTCAGTGTAAATTATGAATTCGTACTGATCGAGAGGCAGAATCTCAGTGGGCAGAGGACAATCTTGTTCATATTGCAGGAATGCTTGTGTTTTTAAATCTGGATCAAAACATATTCAACATCTGTTGCAGCAAGAGAATTAACCCATTGTATCCATCTTGGATGTAATGCTTTAGCATTTGGAATGCTTGCTTTTGTGACCGCTTCTAAAGCTGGTACTGGGGTTACGACAATAATGCGTTTCCCTTGGGCTAAGGCTCTTTCTTTTGCTACAGCGGTTTGAACTGCTGTTAGAATTTTTCAGTTGAACTGAAGCGCATTTCCGCTTGTGTGTACAAATGAGATTTGTATGCAATTGGTATTTTCTCACCCTCATTGAAGGTTAAGTAGGTGAATCCGCATTGACCGAAATTATTCGGATCACCAAATTGCGTTGACTTACGCGTGTTTGTAAGTGATTTGTTGCTAACATATTAGCCTGGAGCGAACGCAAGATTTCTGTGTGTTCGTTTGTCCAATTTTTGATTGAAAAATCAGGTTTGATTAATGCGTAGAGAGGTTTAACCCTTTCTGCGTAATTTAGAATGTAAGTTCTGCCAAAGTTTAGGAAACCCAGAATGGATTGTAAGTTTTTTAGCGTTTTTGGAGGTTGGAGCAGCGCACGTTTCTCTAGAAAGTTAGCTGCCAAGCTCTTGCCTTCACTTGAAAGCTCATATCCTAGGAATAGGACATTGAGATGGGCAATTCGGGACTTTTTAAAGTTGAACTTATAGCCCTCAGAGGCGAAGCCCAGTATAATGGTGCTCACCCTGTTCAAGTGTTTGTCCAGGTCATCGTCTGTCAGATAGATGTCATCGACATAGGACAATGCCTCATTGTCATAAATTTGTAGTAACTCCGTTACCCTCGCTGAGAATAAACCTGGGTTGTTCTTGAACCCTTGTGGGAGTCGACAAAAGTGATGCTGGGTCCCCATTATGGAGAATGCTGTTAAGTACCTGCTTTCAGGTGCTATGTTTTGACAAAAGAAACCATTTGAGATGTCTAATGTTGTTTTGTATTTTTTACGCACAATGTTATTCATTAATGCTGTGCTATGTGCATTTTGCACTGCAAAGGTTTTAGAACAAGTGTTTAGGTGTCTGTAATCCAAAACTAGACGATATGTATTGTCTGGTTTGTTGACAGGAAACAAAGGATTGTTCATTGAGGAGGTGCATGTTTCAATCACCCCTTGGTATTCAAGTTGATCTAAGATCTCCCTGACCTGTTTTTTAGCTTCTTGCTTTATTGGATACTGCCTTTGTGCAGTTGGTTCATGTTTCAGATGTATTTTATGGTGAGGTGAGTCCTCATCCCATCCTACATGATTTTTATATAATGCTGGGGCCTGGGCTACTGCCCATTTCCTGGCATATGTATATTTTAGGTGAATTGGAATATGGTTGGAGAAGGCAGGCATAATAATGTCCTCACCGTGTGGGCACTCCCTGACAAATTGTGGTGGCCAGTCTTTTTCTGCTAGAAGTATGTCATAGCCCCTTGATAGTCTTTCCCAAAAAGTGCTTTCACCTGTCTAGGTATGTCTCCCTCCATCCGGAGTGTTATTTCATATAACTTTTGTGGAGTACTAACCCTGGTGTCTACAGTCTCGACTGTAATGTACTCATTCAAGTCCACTATCTCCAGAAGTTCCTTCAGGTTCTGGCAAGCTATTGTGACTTCTGCTGCACTGTCCAGCATTGTCTGAGCCCATTCTCCGTTCTTGAGTTGTGTTCTCAGTATTCTCAGCATGTCTGATCTTCAGACCTGCTACTTTCTTTTTGGAGAATTTAGGTTTTGTTTTGTTTTTTGTAGCGTGTTTTTCTTCTTTGGATTTCACGCGTTCTTCTCTATGTTCTGATCGTCCTCTTCTTTCCGAAGTCTGTGATGAGATCTGAAAGGGACGAGAGGAACGTGTATCAGTATCTTGATATCTGTCAGGTTTTCTCAAATTATCCCTATTCCTGAGGTTATACCTCCTTTCAGAAGGCTCCTTTTGAGGAGACCTACCTCGGGATTGAGAATGTTTCTCGTTTGAATTTTATTTATTAGTCTCCCACTTCTTTTTAGAAGAGGTAGGAGTTTGTTTAATAGAGTCCTTCTCAGGACTTTCAGATAGTTTCGGCTTCACTGGTCTTCCACCCAAACTATCTGCCTAATTCTGCATAGGATTGTTCAATTATTCTGGGTAGTTCAGTTTGATGTTCTGTAACATCGAATTCCCTTAATTTTCGTCGGATCGCCACTGCTGCTGCCTCCCCTTTAATATTAGATAATATTATTGTTGAGACCTGGTCGAAATTTTTCAGTAATTTCATACCTAAATTTAGAGCAGGCTCTGCCCCGTATTCGGTTTGAATTTGTTTCAGGACATCTGGGATTACTGCAATTGACGGAATACCATGTGGTTTAGTATAGATGGCAGCAAAGACTGAGCCCCAGGTGGTGCAGTCTTCCAGTTGTGGTGTGATCCCCATCGGTAAACTGATTGTTAGGATTCTGTGTTTCTCATACGGGCTAGTATTCGGAAATACTGCTTCGATTTGAGTAATTTTTTGAGCTATCCAGAATGGAATTTGCTCACGTTTTGTGGGCATTTTACCCATGACTGCGTAGAGAGTCTGTGGTGTAATTTTTAGTGTATTCCCCTATTGGGGAGTTGGATTTGGAAGTGTCAGTGGTTGCTGGACTGTGAAAGTCCGCATAACATATTGGACAAGTTGTCTGTAGATTTTTATTATTTCTTGTAGTTGAACAAGTAGTTCCTCGTCTGACATTTCTTCAATGTCGGGATGAGGTGTATAGCCGGCTAGAATCGGCCATGTTGCTCCTGGTCTACCTAGTGGACCAAGCCTGGTAATGTTTCTGTGATGTTTTAGGGCGCCTTTAAACCAGAGCTGATGCTCTTCGTATGTTAATTGAATTTCTATATCCTCGAAAGGAATGTATTCCTCTGGTGGATCATCTTCTTTGTAGAAGTGAAACACGTGTGTTACTGGATTGGATTCAGGAAATATTACCCATGAATAGAATACCTCTGTCTGAAAGGATTCGTGTGCCTCTATCACAAAAACTGCTCTACCACCTCTTGGTGGCAGACCGTGTTTTATAAGTTTTAGAGTGATGGCTCTTCTTAAGTTTTGAGGGATGTCTATAACACCCTCCTCGGTTTCAATAAAACCTGTGATATTATAAGCTGTTGCAGCTGGCTGGTCCACAGCTCCACCGTTTCCGGTCTCCGTGTCGGAGCCAGGCATTTCGTTCTTTGAAAAAATGTAGAACAAGTTTCAAGGAAACAAAGATAAGGTGCACAATATTTTGGAACACTGTATCCTTCAACGTTGAGCAAACCAAACAGCTAATATATAGGGTGTTTCCCTATGTAGCCGTGGTGGATACTTAACCCTGCCCACTCCAGACGTCTTTTGGAGTATATGGGTAGGAGTCTCTGAGAGAAAAAGCACGGCTGAGTTACTCAGTATCTAGCGTTAAATTACCGCCTTACCAAACGTTGGGCGCCATGTAGTGTAGCTCCTATTTCCCTAATATGCTCTGCGCATTGGAATAATATCCCCTATAGGTTTGACATAGGACTAAGGTCAGTATGTCTCTATCGAGTATATTAAACTTAATTACTTGTGCCAGCTAGCTCAGAGGCCACTAGAAACTCCTTGGATAACAAGAAGGGAGTAGTTTCTGGCAGCCGCAAAACATGACAACTTTGTTTCCCTTTAGAATCAGAACGTGTCCCAGAGTCGTGGAAACAATAGATAACTATTTCACTCAGCTCAATCGTGCATACTTAGTTTTCCTCAAAGTTACACAGAAAGAATAGACGGGCGTTTCAATAAAAGATTTATTGAACAGTCTTGTTTCTCGTGTAAGTTAAATGTGCTGTTATGATCACAAGACAGTATGCGAGATAAATAATGTACAGCGTAAGCAGTAGAAATAAATAGTACTGCGATAGCATTATCTTTAGCAGATATTCATTTACATAAATAACACAGAGTAAAAATGCGAGTACTCATACGATGCGTTGCTAAGCTAGTTCTACCCCAATGTACCTAACTTAACCTAGGTGTAGGGAGAGGTATGAAGTAGGTGAAGTATTCCTTACTATGGTATACTAAGAGTATGTTAAGTCTAGTATGCCTAGTATGCCAAGAGTCCCTCTAGGTTCTAGTCAGCTCCATACCTTAAGAATGAGAGAGGTGGGAATCTCTTGCCAGATTCGAACTCCAACACCCCGCAAGGGAAGTCGGATCACTGGAAGCTGGATTCTCTGCGTGCAGGGATGACAGTGTCTTCTCAGTGCGTCAGGCCGGGAAACGGGCTCCTCTGACGTCGAGGTCTCCTCTAGTTTACAAGGGCTAGGGAAGGTATATTTATACCTGAGAGGTACCTCACAATGTTAGCATTGACGTGAATCGGACAGCGGAAGACGTCATGAATGAACCCTTAAGGTATAACGGTTCATGCATAATAGATGAGTCCTTGAAGAAATCAATAGTTCTGTGCTAGGGAAACTCCCGAAGCCTAAGGGTCTGTTCTTCAAGAACTCGTTGTGACGTTAGGGTGGACGGATGTCGGAGACCATGCCTGTATTTGGAGTGCACGGTTTAATGCCTAAATAAGGACTGGGATTTTATGCCTATATAAGGGCAGGGCGAATTGTGCCTATATAAGGACATGATACAGGAAAGCCCGTGTATGGACACCCTAAGAGGAATACAACAGTGGCTGGGGGCACATGTTGTGCCCCCCTATGCCTGCACTGTCGTGCGTGCACTGTGTGCCATGCATGACATGGTGCCTGGCAACAGTGCACATACGACAGTGCAGTCGCTGCAGTGCGGCAGCATTGTCTTCAGGCTCACTCTGTGAGTCAAAGCTTGCTGCCGCTTCAAGACCACCGCCACCTCTAGACTGCCACCAGCACACCGCCGGCCCGGCGGTTTACTCGTAGTGCAGCGGTCGGGATGCCGCCGGTTTGGCAGTGTGCATTCGACCGCCGCAATGGCGGCTTAACAGTCGGACCGAGATGGAGTTGAAAGTATTCTGTATCTGTTTGTGGTTAAATAGGGTTGGTGCTAGTAATTAAACTGTACTAACTTAAAGCGGCAATTTCTGTACACCTCCGCCAAATAAGCTATGGCTCTTGTTCATTCATTCCTCATCATCAATTTATCTTTCAATGTACGTCTCCCATTTATTTTTACGTTTCATTAAAGGGCAGGTGGTATATTGCAACATCAATTTTTAAAGGGCCATAACTACTCTGTGGCCTTGACCCAGTGTCAATAAAACTTCCAGGACTCTGTAAACTGCCAGTTCCACTATCTCAATTTTCCATGTCAATTGGGCAGCATGTGTTAGCTGACCATAAGACAGAAACCACTGGACCACTTAGTTACTCCTGATCTCTGCAAAGGTTCTTAACAAGCCTTTACAGTTCATATCGTGCCCTGTCTTAAAATGGTAGCTGGTTCACCCACAGTGTCCACTAGCGATGCTGTCTTTGCAAACTGGGACATGCACCACAATGGCAGAACAGATAGAAGACATTGATGACTCCCTTTCTTTTCAGGTATCCATCTTAGCACAATCAAGCTATTTCTATCAGACAAGGCGAAGCATGGATGTTATTTCGCACTCACCCAGAAGCGATCCCCAGCAGATAGGTAAATTACCTTCTGTAGAGGACCAGTGAGCTAACAGCTGCAACTGAGCCGCCAAATAGTACAAATCAAAGTCTTAAGCTCACAACCCTTTTAATCTGTACTTAAAACAGGAGTACAGATTTAAGCACACTTTTACTTTTATGCACCCAACACTTTTTTAGACAGACAAGCACATCCATTGCTGATAGTAAAAGTGAGCTGGAGTCTGAAGCTCTTTTCATATGCCTTACAATAGTCCAGTTGCGGATGTAGGAGAACCTCTTAAAGCCGGACCCTAATTAGACTGAGGCACTGCCTACTCATTTTTTTTCTCCCACACGAGCCTCCATTCTCTTTCTCCCTTTGTGATACACCGACCTTCTCCTGTTAAAGCAGTGTGGAAAATGGTTATCATCCTGCAACAAAAACTATAGCTGGATTCTCTGCTTGTGTGTGAGGCCAGCTCCTGCTTTTGTGTTGCAGGATGCTGGATTTAACCTTTTGTGTTGTCTGTCCGATATAAATAAATTGGCAAGGTTACCAAACTGCATGGACAACATTGACCCTGTTCTTTTGCTTATTTAAATCATACACTATCTCTGTCCGCTCTGTCATTTTTGACTCATGCCCATGCTCGCTTATGTTCGGTTAACAGGGTTGCTCCCCTTTCCAGCCCTCACACTGTCTTTGACAGACTTGGCGATGACCAACGATTAAGTAATACCCGAGTGTCAAAACATTTACGTATTGGACTCGTATTGCAATTTACGGTTGTCTACTGGGGGAAATAGGACCCCCATAGTTCCTCTGTTGTGAAATCTGATGCAGCCAAAACCCGTGGGCTTCATTCACTTACTAGTTATTACCACACATTTTTCACGTGCGCAATTTACGAGCACTTCCACAAAGTTTCACTACTTACATTTTAACACATATAATTGTTTCAAATGTTGTTGCAATATTACTTGATTTCAGGGTTCTGTGCCAATATATTTAGTATATGTAGATTACTTTGAATAAATCATTTGTCTTTTTTGAATTGTTGATACCTGTGTCCATTCTCTCTCCCCAAGATGCTTATTTTACTTTGTGTTTTACTCATAAATATTTGTGATTTAGAGCCAGACATCTGCCCTTTATCTTGCTAACACTTTATACTTATCACCTACGAGAACCTCTGTCGTACGTGTTCCTTGTACAATCTGAGTTAGATAATGGAAACAGTATCTACCTCAGGGCACTGGAAACGATTCTCAAGATACAGCAGGTTCTGCAGAATGAAGCTGCAGGGCTCCTTGGAGGCTAGGAAAATATGATGTGTGCCATGCCGGCTAACTGTTAAGAAAAATATATTTTCAAGGGCATGGTTATTGTTCATAAGGCTCTCTACGGCTCTGCCCCTTGATTTCTTGTCTTAAGGTTCATCATTGCATCTTAAGGCAGTCAAAAATTTTTGGTCAATCCCAAGGTGATGACCTTTCCTACGATCAGCCAAGATAATAACCGTGGCATAGACAGCTCAATTACCATAGCAAAGGCCTGGAATGTATTGCACCTCTAGCAATCGGATATCATTTAAAATATGTTTTGAACCAGTGACTGTCAGGGATTACACCAATAGTGTCTTAAAGTTATAGTCAGGACAGAGTACCTCGGTGATTATCTGCTCTAATAAAATCTGATATGACATAACATAACAGAGGGGAGGAAGGAAGCAACTCTTGTGAAGAGTTTATGGAAGCCTAGATTCCAAAGATACTAAAAATAGATTTTGTGTAAGAGTTTGGAGTAACACATGTTCAAAAAATATAGTAACAAAATGGCCAAATTTCCCCTTTCAAACATCTTCAGCCTTTGGAGTATACAGTTCAGGAAATTCCCTAACGTATTCTGGAATAGGAATAACATTGTGTTGGACATGGCCCTTCTTAGGGGATTTCCCTAAAACCTTTTGCTTTTTGTCCTCCTGCTTTTGCTGACTCTCTATTCATGGCCTTAGGGCTCTGGGCACTTTCTCACTGTACTGCAGTGGGAAAGCACGCATGCCCTTCCTACACATGCCAGGAAGGAGTGCTTACTTGATCGGTTTAGCTACTACCCATGAGTGCCCTGTAAAAAGGTACACCACATACCCAGGACTGGAACTGCACTGGCTAGTAGTGGGACGCATAACTGATTGTGCCACCCACCAGAATAGCCTGTCAAGCATGTATCATGCTCACGTTGGCCTTTCTCACTCATTAGCGAACCCTGAGTGGGCCTTTCACTATCACCAGAGCACCCCTAGGGTAAGTCCTGAGGGGTGCAGTATGTGGTAGGTGAGCAGCCGTGGGTACACATGCATGTTCTCTGCCTGGGTAGCGAAGAACCCCCATGTGGGTTTTCCCTACCTAGGAGGGGTCGGCTCTTCCCATGGGACACCTCCTGAGTTTTGCTGATTCCCTTGTGTTAGACCTGGCATCTTTTGGCTTGTTTCCCCTGTCTTTTTTGCTTTCTGCCCTCCTGTTTTTACAGTTAATTGGACTTCATTTTGCTGGTATAGTGTCTCTGCTCACTTTCTCACTGCTGTTTAGTGTTAAAGTGCAAGTGCTCCTACTGTAAAATGTGTTTATGGATTGGTGTTTCCATGTTTGGCTTATTTGATTTGCTACTAAGTCCCTAGTACAGTGTACTGTGTGTGCCCAGGGACTGTAAATCAAATGCTGCTAGTGGACCTGCAGGACTGATTGTTCCACCCACACAAGCAGCCTTTCAAAGGGTCCTCAGACCTGCCACTGCAGTGTCTGCACACAGTTTTTACTGCCATGTCGACCTGGCAAGTACACCCACTTGCCAGGCTCTAACCTTCCCTTTTCTTACATGTAAGGCACCCCACGGTAGGCCCAAGGTACCCCGATGGGCCGGGTGCAGTGTATGTGAAAGGTAGTACATGTCCTGGTGTGTGTAACATGTCCTGGTAGTGAAATACTGCCAATTTCGTTTTTCACAATTGAAAGGCTATCCGTCCCATAAGCTTGCATGGGAGTTGCTTGGTAACATCTTACAAGTATAACTTTCCATTGGGACAAGATAGAGAAATGGAGTTTAGGCTCTCTGCAAGCAGAATTTAATAACACATCTTTTTAAGGATATGGTTTTTAAACTGTGTATTTGAAAATGCCACTTCAGTGGGCATTTTTTTGTTTAACTATTCTGTGTGCCTCTGCTGATTTGTGTATTGACTGTCTGGTTTTGGAGTGACACAGGCTGGGGATGGGCATTCACTGTAGACAGCCACAAGGAGGGGTGAGCTGTGTCCTGCCTTTCCTGGGTGGCTCATAGTTGAGTTGAACAGGTCTGGTCTATATTTAGAGTGGTGGGAGGACTATTCAATAGCACCTGATTAGGCAGTGTCTCCTCTGCACAATGCCGTCTCCACCTCCTGTAGTGAAGCTGGGCCAGAGAGGACAGAACTGGTTTGGACTGACCTCAGAGACCCTTGCCACAAAGATAATAAAGAGAAAATGTGGTATAAATATTGGGGCCCTGACCCCAGGACTTTAGAACTCTTTTGGATCAAGGAACCTGCCAAGAAGAAGAGCTGGAGAAGCTGTGAGGAGAGACTACCACTTTCCTAAGTGCTTTGCTGTGTTGGCCTGCAGTAGCTGCTTCTGTCTTGTGCAGAGAAAGGACGGGACTGAACTTTCTGCAACTTCTTTGTTTGAGTTTCTCCAAGGGCTTGAGGTAGAGCTTGCCCCCTGTTCAAGAAGTCTCAGGAACAGCAAAGACTTCAAGTTTATCTGCTACCAGCACTGGGAACTGTGTGTTCTGTGCTGCGACAGAAGAAAAAGCAACTCAACGCCATCAACGACACCGCTGCCGGCTCCGTGTCCTGAAGGCACCGCAGAGGGCACTACCGCACCGCAACCCTGGTCCCACCGACGTTACCGCCCGATGCCGCCACCGAGCCACTACTTGCAACGTGACCTGTGGGCACCGCACTTCACATCACCTCGCTTCACACTGGCGCCCTGGTATCCCCGACGATGCCGCTCCATGCCGTCATCGAAGCCGCTGCTTGCACCGTGGTTTGGGAGCACCGCTCGTAAGTTACACGACACACCACCCCATACCACACCGCAGTCCTGGTCTACTGAAATCGACACCATTAATTCCGGTTCGTAAGCCGACGACAGCGCTTCAGCAATGACGCCGCTGCTGCTTGCACCGTGATCTGCCAGCAACGCGACGAGCGCCGCACCACTTTGCACCGCAGCCCTGGTCTCACTGATGCCGATGGACAACCGCCACCAAGCCGCTGCCTGCACCGTGACCTGAGGGCACCGCACGCTGCACCGCTGCACTTCGCACTGCATCCCTGACGTCCGCACTCCGACTTCAACCGCACGGAGTTCGATCTGCAATGCGTGTGACTTCCGGAACCGACGCCTGTCGAATCCGGCTCTTCAGTGCTCATCCCGAGGTCGCCGATGCCATGCATTTCTAAAGGTACTGTTTTGCGGGTGTTTCCGACACCGTAGATGGCCCGTAACGCCGCGGTCAGCCAGAACTGTTTGGATTTGTTGTTCATGACGCCGTGATTGTCCCAGACAGAGCTGCTGACTTCAAGGAACTGTATTTTAATCTATTTTTGCTTATTGATATTTCTAGGAACCGTATGGTGGATTTTTATCATTTTTGGTCTTGTTTTGCACACATAAAATATTTCTATATTTTTCTAAAACTGGTGTGGTGTCCTTTTGTAGTGTTTTCACTGTATTACTGCTGGTTATGTGCAAATGCTTTACACACTGCCTCTGAGATAAGCCTGACTGCTCATGCCAAGCTACCCAGTGGGTGAGCGGGGGTATTTTAGAAGCGTATCTCCCTTACCCTGATTAGAAGGAAGGGTCCCTACTTGGGCAAAGGTGCAAACCATTACCAACTAGAGACCCCCATTTCTAAAATTGGTTGTCAGTGATGAAGATAGGACTTGCGTTTGCACTTGACCTACAGTGATTGGTGTACACTACTATCATTTCACAGACCATTAAGTACCACATACTGTTTTCTTTTTGGTCTGTTTTTGCGTGCCCATCTTTTTAAACTTAAACTTCCTACTGCATCATGCCTGAATCAACAGCATCATCAGTTGCATGCCCAGAAGTGGCCTTTGAAGAGAAGAGGTTGGAAACCTACAACGTAAGGGAGTTGAAGGCTATTTGCTAAAACCTAAGAGTCCAAATCAGAGGCCTCACCAGGAAAGAGCAGCTACAAAGGGTGCTGAGGGCCTGGGCAGCAGCCAGACATGCCAGTGGGTAGTCTGGAGACCTTAGTGGGGAGGCAGAGGAGCCTATTCCTAGGGTGGATGTGCTTGTAGGGGAGGGGGGTGGGAGGGACCCTCCAGGTCAGAAAGCAGTGGTTTGTCCCCAAAGGAGCTGGGCCTCTCACACAGCAGAGCACGGTTCGAGTCCCCCAGACTCTCCTTCTGCCTTTTTTGGCTTCTCGCCCCGTTTTGCCTGCCTCCACTTCTCTTTCCATTGTGCTTTTTATCGTCCATTCTATTTGTGTTTTTTGCCTCTTTTCTGCCCTAGTTTACGTTTACTTTAGCTGTGTCTTGCCTTCTTTGCCTTTTTTGCTTGTCATTCTTGTCTAACTCTCCTCCATTTCCTTCTCTGTGCCTGTTTTCCCGCTCTTTCCCGCTTTCTCGCCGCTGCTGCCCCCGCGGCCCCTCCTGCTCCCGCCTCCCTGCTGTCCCTGCCCTCCCCCTACCCCTACTTAATGGCGGCCGCTGCGCGCTCAGGTTGAGCAAGACCCCCTGGGATCTGCTCTCCCAGCACGCAGCTCCGCCTCAGCCCAGATCGCTAGTGCCCCTGCCTCTCACGCAGCAGAGCACAGTTCGAGTCCCCCAGACTCTCCTTCTTCCTTTTTTGGCTTCTCGCCCCGTGTTGCCTGCCTCCACTTCTCTTTCCATTGTGCTTTTTATTGTCCATTCTATTTGCATTTTTTGTCTCTTTTTTGCCCTAGTTTACTTGAGCTGTGTCTTGCCTTCTTTGCTTGTCATTCTCGTCTAACTCTCCTCCATTTCCTTCTCTGTGCCTGTTTTCCCGCTCTTTCCCGCTTTCTCGCTGCTGCTGCCCCCATGGCCCATTCCGCCTCCCTGCTGTCCCCGCCCTCCCCCTACCCCTACTTAATGGCGGCTGCTGCGTGCTCAGGTTGAGCAGGACCCCCTGGGATCTGCTCTCCCAGCACGCAGCTCCGCCTCAGCCCAGGTCGCTAGTGCCCCTGGCTCTCACGCAGCAGAGCACGGTTTGAGTCCCCGGACTCTCCTTCTTCCTTTTTAGGTCAAGCATTCAAGACCTCTTGTATATACTTTAGTATATACTTCTTTACGGGTTCAGCCCCGCCCACTGTTTTTGGTTTGTTTGTTTCAGTGTCCGTTAAAAATTCTTGCTTGCTAGTGGTCAGTCCTTACCCTTTGTCCCTCCTTTTTGTCTTTCTTTCCTCCCAGAGTAGGGACTAAGTTATGTATCCTTACACAATGTCTGTTTATCTGGTGTTTTGAGGGACTATTTTCTTCTTGGATTCCTGCCTGTGTTACTCGTTGCAGTCATCTTCTGTGCTTACTCGGGCAGCGTTACTTAAAGTGGGCGAGGTAAGGCATATAGCTTCCATTGACTTGCTATCACTACTTATTTGACTTATTTTGGGGCGCATGTGGGTATCTTCAGATGCGCGCCCGGTTCACAAGCGGTGGAACCAAAATCAGCCGCTCCCACGACGATCGCCGTGATGTGCATGTGCGCTGCAGGCGCGGACCAAATCTGACAAAACCAAAGAGAACAAATGTCATCAACTCCCCAAATCTACTGCCTGGAGTAACGTGCGTCATGTTACTTAACCCCTTCCATGCTCATGACGGAATGGTTCCGTCATGAGCATTAGTGCAAGTGTACTCATGACGGAACCATTCCGTCATGAGCACACTTTAAAAAAATCCCTCGGCTGTAAACAGCAGAGGGATTTCCCATTTTTTTTTTGCTTTGGGTTGTGGGGAAGAGCTTCCCCAACCTCCCAAAGCATGGATTGGGTTTTCATTGTAATGACGATCGCGCGCATGGCGCGCTGTCGTCATTACAATGGAAACGAAACTGAAACTTAGTTTCAGTTTCACAGTTTCGGTGCTTGTGGGGATATCTCAGCCCCCGAGCACCGAAAAACATGGGAGAGGTATCGTTGGAAAGGGGAGAATCTCCCCTTTCCAATGGTACCATTCCCTAGTGGATCCCTGATTGGGGATCGCCCCAGGAGGGCGATCCCCAAGCAGGGATCCACCCACTAGCCACCAGGGAGGGGGGAGCGGACCCTTGGGCAAGGGCCTTTGTGCCCCCACATACAATGTTGCCATACAGCCTTTCTGCCTCCCCTGGGGGGCAGATGGGGGCAGTAGCCCCTGATGGAGCAGGGTAAACGTAAAAATGTTAACCTCCTAATATTTATGTTGAATAATTAACACACAGGTTCGTCTCAATAAATAACCAACCATGTATGTGTCATGATAAGGGTTATGGGTAACACGCCATATCCGTGCAAACTAATTTACTTACAATTGTTAACGTGGATAACATAAACCTAATGATTTGCATACTAATTAGAATAATAATTGCATGATTTGTGCTTGGAAATAAACTGTGTGGTGGCAAAGTAAAGTGGTTGGTAAGTAAGAAATAGATTTATATGTCGCTTTTGCTAGGTAACACTTAATTGGGGTACGTAGAATGATGGGAGGGAAACGAAAAGGCTTATATTCTTTATTCTTAACTATGTTCTGTTTATCCTTATAAATAGTTCGCTTAGGCCTGTTGTGCCGCGATGTAAAAATGGCTGCTGAGGTAAACAGGCTAGAGTACGCAGGCGCAAAATGGTTTCCGCGAGTGAGAAAAGCTGTGAACAAAGGGATCATGTGACCGTCCCAAAGCCTAGGATGGAAGAGTGGTCAAGGCTACGATGACCTTATTATACAAACGTGTGCCAAAGAAGGACATAGCGAAAAGCGTGAGAAGTTGCAGTGAATACGTGAATAAACAATGAACTGTTCAATTTAAAGTATCATAAAAAGGATACAGATAGAGACCAATGTGCGGATGGGTAATGTCATGAACCCGTGAGAAACGACAGAAGTATGAACTTTCCACAAAGAACTGGTTGGAGCAAGGATATTCATAATGAGATGTATACTGACCCCAAATGGACCAATTAGAGAGAATCTCGCCCCCAAAGATGTAACATTTTCACTTAGTAAGCTAGAATTAGGGTATAAGAAGACCTACTCTTAGGGAGGGGGAACTACTACTGTTGCTGCTGCTGCTGCTGTTTTATATTTTTGTTGAGCATGGAACGCTGCTGCTGGGGAAACTTTTGCTTTTTGATAGACTTTCCATTTTTAATATTATTTGACCTTTTTATTCTTAAATACTATAAGGGAAAAGAACTGGATTGTAGCGGGAAACACCATATAGGTGATCCGTCGAGAAGGCCTGTTTTACAGGACAGATAGACAGTTTTTCGGGAGTTCTATGCTGTGATCTGAATTCATTGCTGTGACGAACTTTGTTTTTCCATCTAATAGGTATGCATTGCAATTTAAATTTATTCTTATAATGATGATAAATGTATTAATCTGAATAATAAATTTGAAACTTATTCATGCTTCTAAAATTAGATAAACTTTATTATCTTTAAAACAATGAGTCTGTGGTTCTTTAGCTCAATGATAAATGTAAATGTTTAAAAGGTTTATAGTGATTGAGCTGGTCTTAATCACCATCAACTGATTCCTACTAGTTGGTCCATCGACCAATGAGCGGAATACCTTAAAGTTTTAGAAGTATTATGTCGTTTTAAAAGGTATCCCGTCTCCTTCCAGCAAATCATTTACTGTTTTCTCCTAAGTAAAACGGTTGAAATCCAGGGAAACTATGAGAGAGTGAATGTTTATGCGGTGTTATGGGCCCCACCGTCATATGGATGTAGTTGTGGAAAAGGGATATTTGTACCTGGACGTCTAAAGCATATAGGGGAAGACATTTTATTGATAGCGCTGGATCAGATTTCTTGGTAGCAGAGTTATGGTTACTATAGATTAGTTTGGTGATTATTGATTATTGGTTATTTTTATGTATAACACTTCATGTTGTATGGTATTACGTTATATGTCAGTCAAAGGTTTTGAAGCTTCCGGGAAGTAGGAAGTGGACACGTGTGACAAGAGAAGTCACATGGAATAGTGCATTGTCTGAGTTCATATTGGTGATAACACAGGTTGTGTTATGATAGGGACATTTTCCGTATAAAAGGTGTGTGAGTGAAATAGCAACCGGTTTTCTTATGAAACTCTGGCCTTAATTCTCAGGAGCAGTGTAGTCTCCACATGTGTTTTATCCCCAGAGAAACAGGTTTACCCCTTGCTTGAAAGAAGGGTAAGGTAGAGGGAAGTGCTACACTTATCGAACGAAACTGTATTCTTGCGAAATAGAATAAAACTGTCACTTTTGTTAGCGAAATCAGACAATGGAAATGTGTTTTTAATGTCGTAACTAACCAAGAACAGTTGAAAAATAAATTGCCGGTAAATTTTGTAAAGGAGGGGTCAGGAGCAGAACTGACGTTGACAAAAGCCGCGCTGGGATTGGACAGTGCACTAGTTATACAGAAGACGCTCTGATTGGTGCGTTGGTGTGAGACGCGCTAGGAGTGGTTGAATAAGCTGTGACGTAGAAGCTTCGGATTGGAGCGTTGGTGTGAGTCGCGCTGTGATAGGTCCGAATAACGCATAGAGAATAGTGTTGAGTTGCGGACTTTGAGAAAGGAAAGAGATTGTGAATTATGGCTTATTATGAGTATGGTAGAGAGAAAACGTCGTGGATGGCGAAAATTAAGAACTTTTTAAGAAAGACAAAAAGGTAGTGACTAGAGAGGGACAAGTAATTCCTCCGCCGAAATCACCAGCTTCACATATGATGCTGAAATACGGATATCATACCTGCATATGGTTAGAAAATTGGACTAAATATACTCAAAATGATGGAGTATTAGCATTTCCTGAGAATGGTTCATTTAGTGTAGCGGTACTTCGGAATTTGAGGGAGAAGATGACGATGCTTGAGCCTAAACCTAGACCAACACAGTTTGAAGCTTTAAGTGAATGGGAAGATGAGATGTATGAACGAGAAAGATTCAGAGGATTAAAAATCATGAGTTTGTACCCGGAAGGTTATGGGGAGTGAATCATGAGGACAGAATAAAGCGTTGGAGATATGCTAATATGACAGGAGGTTTATTTCCAGCTTTACAGTTGAGGAAGAAGCAAGGAGAAAATGTACAGAGAAAAAGAAGCATTTAGTTACTGAAAGGTACGGGTATGGTGGTAGTGAGACGGAAGATGAATTGCTGGAAGATATTTTAAACAGAAACCCACCTCCATACCAACAGAATTCTGCGGTGGTGACACCTAATGCACCGCCAATGGAAACTGGGAGGAATAAAAATCCCGAACGGAGAGATGAGATAAATAGGTCACAAGATCAATTGAAAACCCCACAAAGCGAGAAGGTTGAAAGTGACAATACAACTGAATTAGCAAAAGCCACAAGAGAATTGACTAAAAAGATAAGAGAATTGACCATGAATATGGAACCTGTAACTGTACCCGTAACAATAGGTCCAGTAATACCAGTTTTTGAGAATCAGAAGATAGAAGAGCATTCTTTAGTCATTCCTATGAATTCAAACTTGCAAAGAAGGAGAGAAGGGATGGAATTAGACAATGAAGGTGCAAGAAATCTGGTCAGTTCATATAGACCAAGCCCACCTACTAATTTGATGGTAAATGAGAATGAGTTTAGGAGGATTCCTATGGGAACTGAGTCTGCGTCAGAGACACCAGAAAGAAGTAAAAATTGGATAGAATTAAATAGTACACCTATAGGTCCGACTCCGGATGAATTGAATGAATGGATGAAAACCCTGAAAACGAAAGAGACAGAATCAAAACCATTAGATGTAATTAGGTTAAAAATAGATATGGAAGAATTGATCTTAGGGACAATTGGTACAGAAAAATTGAAAACTTATAAGGATGATGAGATAATGTTCTTATGTAAGAGTATTACATGGAGAGCTAGAAATTTACATGACAAATTAGAAGAAACAGCAAATGAACTAGGTGTAGAGTTTGTAAAGGTGAGAAGTTTACAGAAACCATATAGAGTAGATTTTTGCGAGAAAGATATAGAAAATGTAAATACATCAGGACGGTTAACCCAAATAAAAGAATTAATTGTTTTGCTGAGAAAATGGGGTGATGTGGATAGATGGAGAAGCAGGTGGACTAAAAGGAATGAGAAAACGACCGATAAAGCGTCTTTGGCTTTTGCGGTGACAGACAAGGAATCAATTGTAAGGAGTACCCAATGAGAGAAACTCCAGGAGGTAGTTATGTGCATGTCCCATGGTTTAGACAAGATATACTGTCATTCACAAATGACTTCCCAAAATTAAGAGAAAAACCAGTAGAATGGTACAGACAAGTGGAGAGGTTTGTTAAGGTTTCGAAGGTGTTATGGATAGATTTGGATGGATTATTTGACATAGTAGTACCAGCTGATTTGTGGACAGAATGTAAGATTACTATTGATTGGCCAACTGTAGAATATCCAAGAGACGCTAAAACAGGAGCGCCAGGACCAGAAGTGATGAGGAAATATGACCAAGTTATTACCTTTTGAAAAATAAAATCCCACCCAAAGAAACGGATTGGGTAAAAATCGACAGAACCACACACGAGAGTAAAGAATCTGTACACGCGTACTATGAAAGGCTACTGTTAGTTTTTAAACAGTATAGTGGATATGAGACATTAAATGAAAAGGACATGAGCCATTTCGTATATAGGTTTGTTTATGGGTTAAAACCAGAGATAAGTGAAATGATTAAGGGGCCCATTACGATGGCGGGCGGAAGCACAACCGCCGTGCTGGCGGATGCAAAAACCACCAGTTACCGCCGGCACGCAGCAGTCCACACGCCCGCCCAATTACGATGCGAAAAGCAGGCCAAACACCGCCGGCAAGCCAGCAACACCGTCCGCCATCAAAGTGCGCCCGTACACGTAGCGGCGCAGCCCAACTGACACACACCGTCCGACGAAACACGTCCCGCCCGGCGCATAAATTACGATGCCGCAAACAAACGGCTCCCACGGCTAAGAGACACCGCACGTGAAAGAGAGGCGGTAACACGGACGCAGAGCACGGACAACGAAGAAGCGGCACCCCGGGCATGAATCCAGCACTGCAGGCCCTTCCCATGCTTCTGCTGATGCACCACCAAGGACGCAACGTACCGCGGAGACGCAGGTAGGCACACACACAACAAGTGCACGCAAACAGCGCACACAGTGCAAGGGCGGAAAAGCGGACAACCCCCACCAGCGCGTGTACACTACACATCCACCATTGCATCCACATATGACACACAGGCCAAATCCTAACATCGCGGAACACATGTGTACACACCACCTGGGACTAGGAACCAACCACCCCGTCACGGCCCCAAAGCGCCGATGACGCCGCCACACATGCGCACAACGCAGAGGCCAACCGCAGCGCCATGCATGCGTCGCACACAGACACAGGGACACAACCAAGCAGCACACACATCAGCCCCACCCCGAACGCACATGACACGTGACAGGCCTGCCACAGACATGTCCCCAACGCCCAATTCACGGACAACACCCAACGCCACACAACCGACGCACACATGTCAGTGAAGTCACGCAACAGCAGGACACACCCCAGTGTAACAAACATGGCGTAGCACACAGCGGCGGCAACACCAACTAGGAGAAGCAGGGCTCCTTCGGGAAGAGGAACGCCAGTACCACACTGAAAAACCCATACCACCCTGCACATATGAACAAGACATATGAAACGGAACACCAAAGAGCCCGGGGACCGACAACAGGTGGCCCAAGAATAACATCCACACACAAGGCCCAACGCAGAGCGGAAAGGCAGCCTGCCGCCCACACAAGGGAGAGCAGACAGCACTGAATGACCTTCCATTCCAACTCCGAAACCACAGCCCTACGACAGAAGCCGGTGAATACAGCCATTGTCCAAGAATAGACCAACACAGGCATGCCGAGGAGACCGACCACAGGGCAGATAGCGCATATCACAGAAGCACACAACGGACGGGGAAGAAAGAAGAAAACACTCCCCCATGTCGGCCACATGCAAGTTAATTGGAAGGAGTCACACAGCACTGACCTTGAACTGTCTGAGAAGCATGTGGGAAGAGGGCCCGTGTCCTCCAAACAAGCCAACAGAACACAAGTCCTGTCTCCCTACGACTACACAGAGCTCACAGCAACCCCGGAGCGTGCACATTGCAGACTGCACACACAGCCGGAGCACGCCACCTCAACGAACCGCTGCGAAATGGCAACCGCAACACACCTACCCAACTACGCCGAACAGCTCAAGCTGTACAAAACCAACACGATACATACATTGGGATGCGATCTCCTGTCCCTGCTGAACGTAAGTTACCGACTGACTTACCGCATCACATTGTTCAGCTGCGTCATGCCCGTCTTCTACTGTCGGAGGTGTCCCTACCAGCATCCCGTCGAGATATGCCTCTCCAACCCGGCATGTCTGAAGGCGGACCTGCTACCACTACTCCTCCTCTGGACGCACACGACAGGGCCTGCTCTGCCTATGGGGGCATGGCGTATGTGGCCAACATCGCACCCGCACTGAAATGGGACCACTGTGCCTCCACACGACGGATCATCGAGAACAGCTACATCGAATGTCACCCAGCATGCCCCATCATGGTCCTCCAAGGGACAACTTACGAACAACACCTTGAGAGCCACCATCCGCTTCATTGGCTGGCAAACATGTACACCACCAATGACATGGAAGCCCTGCTGGACGGCATCGCATACCTGACAACCTGTAAATACGTCGGACCACAACGCAGGTTCCCCGAGTGACCTATGAAGTCCAACCCCGCACCCATGCTCAGCTTCCGCACGGACTGGCCAGTCACCACCACAACAGCCATACCAAACGACCGGCAACTGTAACCACACCATCAACGACATCGCCATGACATCGGATATGACCGGGACATGCACACTGTTCCCCATCACATCCAGGAACACCGCATGCATCGTGGGAGGCAGTGGCATGGGCTCTGTGTATCGCACCCACATGGACGGAACTGCACGAACAACCAGGACACGACATGGATCCAGCGCACATGGACACACACACCGCTCAGTGGACATGAATAGGTCGCCTGGAGTCTGTGGGTGCTGCACCCTCCCACCCCCGCCCCGGGAATCCCATACCAGGACCTTTGCATGGACGACAAGTGCATACAACAACAACACGACCCCAGTGACTGTGACATGTCCAGTAACCACCACAGTGCAACAACAAGTGGCACGCCGCTGCATGCACGCAAGCACATGCCCTGATGTCATCTCACATGCACGCGTGCATGAGGAACAACCGCAGCAAACCTGTCACATGGAACTGAGATGGACTGTGCCCATGATGCCGAGCGGTCTGGTAGGCTACATGTATACCGTCTGTGTCAAAGTCCGCAGCTCCGCAGCTATACGTAAATGTACATTAGCACAGCCTTGGCCAAGCAGATGTAACTCTGAAGCCCACATCCCACATGCAACAGCCAATCACATGTAACCCCACACCCTATCCAATTTGTAATCATGCTCAGTATATCCTCAACATGTATTCCGCTGCCAGTAGTGTCCACTATACTGCATCACAGAGGACAGAAGACTCAATATAATGTTTGAAACCAAAACTGTCTCCGCTGACTCATTTCACAAGTACGAATGAGAGAGGATGAGAGTATGTGAAGTACACGGCAGTCGTGACATGACCATGTAGTCCACTGGTATTGGATGTCAACGCAAATGAGTAGCACTACTGTGGAAGACACACATGTGTCGTGTGAAGTCGTATGGACGCAGTGCTCAGGTGGGTGGGTGCGACGGGTAGATGCGCACATGCCAAGTTGGAGCACGCCGTGTTGGGAGGGGTCATGAACAGTACACCACCGCTTCCCTGGGCATTGTGAGAGGACACCTGTCGGGGGGAGTGAACACGTGTGTGCACAGCAGCCGGGCACACGTACAAAGCGGTACCAGGCGCACCTCAGCCCACCCTCTGTGGACAAGCTGGATCCTGTTGTGCGCCCGCCATGCCCCTTGACAAGGCACACACAGCCCCAGTCGACCAGGTGTAACCCCAACATAGTCAATCCGCACAGGCGATACAGGGCACGGGATGGCAGTGGAGCATGGTGTGTGAGAGGTCTCCTCGCGCTCCTCCTGGTCATATCACGCAGGCAATAGAACCTCAACGTCCAGCATGGCAAAAAGTCAAATGGAAGTGTAGGGGGACGCACCACAGCACGAGCAGCACTGACGTCACGGGAGGTGGCTCGCACCATCCCATCCATTGCCCATCATACCAACCACGCCACATGCCATTGCGACTAAGTGCAAGCGCGTGCGCCACCACCCCTGAGCCCTCCCCAGAGAGGCCAAAGAGTGAATGTGTGGGCCATCAGCCACAGACGGACGCGGCCTGGCCGCAAGGGCAGCCACAGCCACTGGGTGTCGCAGGTGGCGGATCCGGAAGGCGAAGACTGTGATGCATAGTCCATGCAGGCCGGGTCTCCATTTGGGGCACCACGCAGGTGGACGGCGTCCCGCCACACATCATACCCTGAGACAGCCCACTCGTGCAACTGGACCCACACATACACTCCTTGCCCTCTCTGGTGCGAGCTTGGGGCTGCCTGTGCAAGCGCTAGCCTCGCAGGTGAGCATGCATATTGGGGGGCGAGGGGAGGACATGAGGGCTGGGGCGAAGATGACTGTATCACTGTCAGTTAGTACAAGGGATGACCCAGATGTGGAAAGGAAGAGACGTGTCCCGTGTGTACTGCAACTAGTCGCCAATCCAACTACCCCCCATGTCCGGAATGTAAGCCCGCACCTAGGCCCGCCCATCCGCCACATCGAACATACCACCAGCACGACAACCTTCCCATTCGAAACACTGACTGGGGGTGGCGACCAGTGAACAATCATGTGTAGCCTACCCACGCGTACATGTGGGCCCTCCATGATCCATGTCACCTGCGGCAAAGACATGACATGCGCAATGAGGGAAGTGAGGAGAGCTGTCCGCCCCACGCGCAGAAGGTGCATCAGCTCCACAGACCCAGCAGCGAGTCCAGCAGGGGTCACATGTGCAGGGGCAGCTGTGCCTGGTGTGAAGGCACATGCATATAGACAGCACATCGACCAATGTGTAGTCTGCCCACATCCACAGTCCATCATCATGCGGACATAGGAATTGAACACAGGGCAACACATCTTAGTTGGTGCACCCACCGTGACCAACAATGCGCAATCATCGACGTACCCGCCCTGTGCATGGCCCCCCACCCAACGGAGGCACATCCAGTGCCACCATCCCACACACACAAGCCTTCCACGGAACATGCTGTGTCCAATGGTCAGTACAGAGTCAGCGCCCATCTGGTGGATCCTGAACAGGAGACACATGCACACACATGCCAGCTCCCACTATGTACGTCTGCCACCTGGCACGTGCAATGTAACCTCTCACCTGTGACGTGTGACTGCAAGCACACAGCCGTCTTGGCATGGGGCTGTCAATGTGGACACCAGTCAATGTTTCGGGAGCTGTGATCCGTACAGTGCGGTACATAGGGTGCAGTGCTGACACCTACTACTGTCTCATATCCCCTCGTGCCACAGGTCCCACTTGTATTGGCCGCTCAGCCCATGCCCACATCGTCGCTCGCCGTGTGCCATACTCATCCAGCCTCGGAAGCAGTTCCATGCTCAGCAGACACTCATGTTGCCGTGGCGTTGCCGCTTGACGAATATGCAGTCAGTCCCCATCAGCACGCCCCGCAAGTCATTGGGGCCTAGATCCCCATGTGCATGCACATGGCAGTGGTATGTCTCACTTGCCATTGCCATTGTTGGGAGACCTGTGTAAGTGTATTGTGGCCGTGCCGTCCCAGCTTGACAGCTGGGCTGTGGCTCATGTGCTTGCTCAGTCATGTCAGTGATGTGTATGCGAAATTGCTATGTGCCGTGTTGCTTTGACATGTGTCCTCTGCCATTTACCCCAGGCGGAGACCGAACATTGACCGCCCATACCAATTGCTGGCGGACATGGACGATACAGAGGTTATCAGGAAGTTTCGGCTGGACAGGCCAACCCTGCATCGACTGTGTGCCATGTTAGAGCCCCATCTCCGTCCCCGCAGGGTGTATCCGACTGCTGTCACCCCCACGGCTAAGGTGATGGCCGCCATGCATTTCTTCGCCACTGGGTCATTCCAGCACACAGTGGGCAGTGGAGGAGGGATGTCCCAGCCCATGTTCAGCAAGGTGCTGAGGGATGTACTGGCAGCCATGATGCTGTACCGAAACAGGTACATCAGATTCCCCAGGGCTCGTGAATTGGCGGCAGTGAAGGGTGCATTCTATGCCCTTGGCAGAATCCCACACGTCGTGGGAGCCATTGACTGCACACATGTTGGCCTTGTTCCACCACAGGCCACTGAGCACCTGTACCGCAACAGGAAGCACACGCACTCCCTGAATGTGCAAGTGGTGTGCCTTGCGGACATGGTGATCACCCACGTGTGTGCCAAGTTTCCAGGCTCGGCCCATGACGCACACATAATGCGCAACAGCATCTTGCCACGACTGATGTCCAATATGCAACAGGATCGTGCCTGTATTGTCGGTGAGTATGTGGAGTGGTGTAGCGTGCTGGCTGTGCGATGCTGTCCCCTGTCCAGTTGGATTAGCAACGGTTCTCTGTGTCCCTCACACCCAGGTGACTCTGCGTATCCGAATGGGGCATGGCTGCTCAGTCCATTGAGGAATCCTCGCACCCCAGCAGACGATCGATACAATGAGGCACATGGGAGGACCAGACGTGTGGTCGAGCGTACCTTTGGCCTCCTCAAGTCCAGGTTCAGGTGCCTGGACCGCACCGGGGGTGCACTGGCGTACTCCCCACAGAAGGTGTGCCAGATAGTGGTGGCGTGCTGCATGCTGCACAATCTGGCCATTCGGAAGCAGATCCCCCTCATTGTGGATGACGGAGATCAACCAGGGCCCCAGCCCGCAGACCAGGACAGCTCGAGTGAGGTGGACAGCGGAGAGGAGGAAGCTGGGAATGTGCGCCAGCAGCTCATCGCCCGCTACTTCACTTGACGGTGAGTGTCCATGTACGACGGATGATGTGTCTGTATCTGTGCAGGTGTGTGTGTGCTGTGTCAGGGTGGCCGTATGTTCACTGCGTGCAGTGTGTCAACGCTCCATGGCCAGGGTAGTATGCCACTGTTGGTGACTGTGGCATTGTGCCCTATTGCTCTGTGCGATGTGTGTACATTGCTTGTAGTTGTTGACATGTACTGTGTGATGGGTGTGTGACACACTCATTGAATGTGCTCCTGTTCTGTCTCCCACCCCTAGGTCCCTACAGGCCCTCCGGATTCCATTGCCATGCCACGCATCAGGTGCCTTTCCGCCCAAGGTGGCCGTTGTATTCCGTACAAATAAAACACAGGGCACAAACAGCAGTTAGTGAAAAAGGTGCATTTATTCCAAACTGTGACATGTGATTGTGTGTAAGGTGATGACAAAAGTGGTGCGTGCAGTGACAATGAGCTGTCGGTCATGGCTGCGTGATGCTCAGGGTGTACCCACTGGTTCTATGTCCATAGTCCAACACACACATGCCATCCAGCTGGCTGTGTGGAGTGGGATCGTAGAGCAAGTCAATGCAGTGGCTGGTCAAGGAAGGCTGGCGGAAGGCTGGCTGGCTGCCTCACTTGCGACTGGAGCGTGCGAAGTCCTCCCGGGAGATCTGTTTCCTCTTCGGACGGCCCCTTCCACGTTTGGGAGGGGGGTATGTGGTGGCGACCTGCTGGTGGTGGGTGAGGTGTGCTCACTGGCTGTGGACGCAGGGGAAGTGGACACTGCTGCCCGACCCTGCGCCCTAGCAGGTGGTGGCGGAGGTGGTGTTGCTGGCCTTGCCTGTGACCCCACCGCCACCACCAGCTGGCCCATGAGGTCCACGAGTTGGTCCATACGGGACACGAATTGGCCCATATGGGCGTCCATGGACCTCAGCACCCCCAGCACCTCCCGCGTGTCTGTAGCAGACCTGACCCATTGTTCTTGGGCCTCCTCATAGGCCCCAAGGACTCTGGCCATTTGAGGCAGGGCATGGCTCCCAGGGGAGGCTGGCGTTTCCCTGACCCTGCTCCTCCTACCAGTCCTGCTGCCACCGGCCTGCCCACTAGCCACATTGCACACCACGGTCCTCGCTGTGGCTCCCAGGGTGGATCCAGTCGGCCGGGCCACCACCTGCGCTGGGGCTGGTGCCAGCGAAGACGTGGTGGTGGTGGTGGCGGTGGTGGTCGGTGCGGCGATGGTGGCGGTTGCGGCAGTGGTAGTGGCCGCAATGACCGTGGGTGTGGCCGCAACGACAGTGGCAGCAGGGGGCTGGGACTGTTCAGCATCCCTGGATGATGGGTTGGTGGGTAGGAGGGGTCCTGGGGAGCGGCTGGGCCCTGCCACACCAGATGGGCCTGCTTGGTGGTCCGTGTCCGAAGAGGAGGACAGATCCTCCAGATCCGTGTGTCCTCGTTGGGGGCTTGTGGGCTGGCTGTGCTGGCTGCTGTCTCCATCCCCAGCATCCGGCAGTTCGTCACCTGTGGAGAGAATGAGATTTGTTATTGTGTTGCACCTGGCGAAGTATGTATTTGTCGTCTGACATTGGCAGTTCGTGCAATCTCGTACATGGGTTTCCCGGAGGCGAGTGTGTGGCTGTGGCATCTGTAGTTGTGTGTGCTAGGCAATGGGACTGTGTGCTGTGCACATGTGGCATGGGACGGATTGGCCATGCCGATGGCTGTGTTGCTGTGCCCCTACTCATTGTGACTCTGGTGTATGCGGGCTCCTGGCCCATCCTGGGTCTGGTTTGTACTTTGCTTTTGGGGTTCATATGGAACGCTTAGGCACCCATATGGCAACATGGGGGCCATGCCCCAGATTCACATTTGGGAGGGGATATGCTTTTGGGGTACATGCTGTAAGCCATGGGTGCCGAACGTGACATGTGTTGTGGCAGCATGACAGTGCATGGTTTGAGGTGTGTGCATGCTTGACATGGCCTGCATATTTGCTGTCTGTTGTGATTACTGGACATGGCATTGGACGCATCGTTATGAGTGAGTGTTGGTTGTGTGCCAGCCAACGTATTGCAGTTGTCCCATCTCCTTGGTGTGCGTGCTGCCCTGTGCCATGTGCATCACTGCAGTGCTCGGGGGGCCCATGTTGTGTGTTGTTGCTCACAGTGTGTCGTGCGCTTCATTGACTTCTGGCACATGGTTGGTCATGGGCATGTGTCTTAGCGTGACTGCTGTATATGTGGCAGCTGTGCGGATGACATGCCTTTCATGAGACTGGGGCTGACGGATGGGATGGATGGTATGTTGTATGTGCATGGTGTGTCTGTGTGTTTGATGGGTTCAGTGGTGTTCGTGTGCATTTATGTAGTTCCGCTCTGTTGCGTCTAGTGTTGTTTGTCTTACATAGGCGTAGTTGTGGGGTGTGTGGTTGACAGGCAGTAGGGGCTACATGGACTGGACTTCAATGGTGTTTCGGTTGTGTGTGATGGGTTGCACAGTGGCTGCCGTGTGGTACTATGTTCAGTGTGGCTTGTGCATGCAGACGTGGCTCCTTGGGTGTTGCTGTGTTTGTGATGGGTCATGTGGGGTGTGAGTCTGTTGTTCATGTCCGTGTGCACATTGTTCACTTGTTCGTGACGGTGGGCGGTGCTGCGTGTTCGTCTGCTACGTGACATGTCCCATGTGTTGGTCGTGTTACGGCCCTCATGCCTCCAGTAATCCAGCCCTGTCCAGTTTCCCACCTGCAGGTTGTTCGGGCGTGCACTGTACTGGATGCCACATGGTTCTAAGCGGGGGTGCTCCATGTTGCAGGTCTGTGGGGGTGGGGGGGTGTTGTGGGTCGTGGGGTGGCTGGACACCCACTGACGCCGATTGCTGTGGACCGTGATGTCTGCCTTTCGGCTGTCGTTGTGCACTGCGGTGGCTGACACGTGGCTGTGGGGGATGCTCCTCCTTGCTGTGCTGTGGGACTGGGGCCTGGTGTGTGTTGTACTTGGGCTGTCCACCCTCCCACCCACTGCACTTTGTGTTCCTGCCACTTACCTGTTACTTGTCGGTTAGTGCAGCTGTGGCGGACACATGGGTGTGGTGGGTGCTCGTTGTGGCGCTTCTGGCATATTTGTGGACCTGTTGGTGGTTACGTGGCTGGCTTAGTGTACACATGTCCCCACGCATTTTACAGTTGTTCGGTTTGGGCTGTGTGTGGTAGTGTCTGTTGCATGTGTGTGTGATGTGTTGTGTATTGTGTGCTGGACATGGGGGTGTTTGTCCCTGGGAGCTGTGGCATGGTGGTAGTGCATGTGAGTACATAGCGGTGTGCTGGTATACATTAGTTTGTACTTACCAGCCTCCACTCCCTGCTAATCCGGCGAGGATCTCCGGATGTATTACGACTCGCACCTTCTCCTCCCACGCTTTGAAGGTCTTAAAGAGCGCGGGATTCCTCCGCCAGTGACGGCAGCCAGCTCTCTGTTTTTGCCCTCCTTCTTCTTGACCAGGCTCTTTACGTCATTCCAACGTTTGTTAATCTCGACTCTGTTCCTGGGCAGGGTCCCGACTGCATTGACCTGGTCTACGATCCGGTTCCACATTCTGTTTCTGGTGGCTAGTGGTGTGTGCTGGACCATGTTCCCATAGATTTGTGGGTACACCTTGATGATCTCGTCGACCATGACCGTCAGCTCCATGGGCGTGAACTTGGGCATTCTTTGTGGTGCCATGATGTTTGTGGTGCTGGTGCGGTGTGTGTTGTGTAATGTGCAGGGGGTTTGTGGTGCCGGTGTTTGGTGGTGGTGGTGGTGGTGGTGGTGGTGGTGTTTGGTGGTGGTGGTGGTGGTGGTGGTAGTGATGTGTGCGTTTCTGTGGTGTGCTGCTGTCCTTGCTGTGTCACTGTGTCCTCTCCTCTCCTCTCTGGTTTGCAATGTAGCAAGGGGTTGTGGTCTGTGGGAGTGCTGCTTTTGTACTCACCTATGTGGGTGTGTCCTAATGGTCTGTTGTTTTCAGGTGTGTTGTGTCTGGGGTTCTGGCCTTTGTATTTTTTGTTTGTCCGGGGGTGTTTTCGGGATGTGTACTGTGCTTGTGTATTTGTGCGTGCCTTGCTGTGTGGACTTGTTGGCCATGTTGTGTGCTATTGGTTTTGTGTGCGGATGGTTTCTGTGCAGGTACGTTGGCGCCATGGCTTCTGCCGTGTCGATTCTCATCGGCGTTGTTTGCGCTGGCGGGCGGTATATTTGTGGTTTTTCCGCGCTCATGTCGGTGCGATCGTAATTTCACGTGCGGTGTGTCGGCCGTGAGGGCGGGCGGTTTTGTGTTGTCGTGCGTGTTTCCGTCCGTGGCGGGCGGTTTGACTCCGACTCGGACGTTGGCGGGCGGTATTTTGTGTGCTTTTTCGCCGATGGCGGTATTCGGTTTGTGTAATCGTAATGGCGTGGTCGGTGTTCAGGCGGTGTGTGCGGGCGGATTTTTGCCGCTTCCATGCCTGGCGGCTTTATTTACGCCGGGTATCGTAATGGGCCCCTAAGCAACATATGATTTGTTGGCAGAATAGCACGGTAGATGAGGTTTTGAGATATGCTAAATACTGCAGTGATGACATTGAGAGTAGACAGCGTAAATTGAAAGAGAAAGCAATGAGGGCACAGGTGAAAGTTGCAGAAAAACAAGAAGCTCAATTGAATAATCAAGTTAATGAGGCAGGACAGACGAAATCCAGACCAAATATAGGTAAAGGAAAAGGTCAAATGAGTATAGAGGAGGCAAAGAAAAAGTGGCCATGCCACAACTGCGGAAAATTAGGACATTGGAGAAACGAGTGTAAATTCCCTCCAAAAACTAATGCGGAAAATCAATCATTAAATCCACAGGTGCAGAGTGAGGTGAGTTACCAACAGCTGCAGCAACCACAGGTAGTTACTCAGCAAAGTCAGGTGCCTCAACCACCACTTCCCAAGAGTGTAAATCCACAGAGATACAGTGCAGAAACAGGATTCTATGGAGGAGAGCAGGTAACACAATTGCCGCGCGCAGCTGCCATATCTCAATACTGGTTACGACAGGATGGGAATGAGTCGGATGAAAGTTTATGCCGGTGCCTAGGAGAGGAGAAAGAGTGCGTGCTTGGCGCAACTCTAGAGGTAGATCAAGCAGGTCCATTTGTGGATGGAGAAGTGAATGGTGCAAATGTAACATTCCTTGTGGACACTTGAGCTACCCGTTCTACTGTTAGATCAGTGGAAATTCCAAACCTTCCTCTCTCAGGTGAACATATCCAAGTCGTGGGTGTTTCGAATCAGCAAATTAGCGCGCCTCTTACCAAATTAGTGGAGGTAAAGATTGGGCCATTCAGTGATATGCACCAATTTGTGGTGTGTGATTGCAGTCCTGTGAACCTATTAGAACGCGATCTACTCTGCAAGATGAACTGCACCATCTATTGTACTCCAGATGGGATTGCATTTCCAACCCCAGATGAAGATGTACTCTATAAAATGACATTGGTAAATTTAGAGTCAGAAGTGAGTCATTTATTCCCTGTGTTTGAAGTAGAGAAAATCCCAATTGAACTGAAAGAAACAGTGAAACAGGAAGTGTGGGATTTTACGGGTGAAGATATAGGGTTAATGAAAGGAGTAAACCCTGTTAAAATCTGTTAAAGAAGGAACAAGTTACCCAAATACGCCACAGTATAAATTGACACCAGAAATAATTGAAGGAATAACACCTGTAATAAATAAAATGATTGAACAAGGAATTCTGAGAGAAATAATGAGCAGCCCATGTAATTCACCTATAATGGGACTGAAAAAGCCGAATGGAACATATAGAATTGTACAGGATTTGAGAAAGGTAAACAAAATTGTTGTGCCTTGCTGCCCAATAGTACCAAACCCTGCTGTAATTCTATACCAGATTCCACGCGAAGCAGAATGGTACACAGTTATTGATTTGTGCCATGCATTTTTCTCTATCCCATTACATCCAGATAGCCAGCCATTATTTGCGTTCAGGTTCGGAGAGCGTATTTTGGCATGGTGCCGAATTCCTCAGGGGTATACAGAAAGCCCCTCGATCTTTAATCAGATTCTAAAGAAATCATTGGAAGATTTAAAAATGCCAGAAAAATCTGTGATGGTTCAGTGTATGATGACCTATTGGTGGCATCAAAAACAAAGGAAGCATGTGTTACTGACACAATTGCTTCGCTGAATCATTTAGCAAAAGGAGGACATAAGGTGTCCCCATCAAAATTACAGTTTTGTCAACAAGAGGTCCAATATTTGGGACATAAGATTGAAAAGGGAGTGCTAAAGGTAACGACTGAAAGGATAAAAATAATTCAAGGAATGAGAGCTCCAATGACACAGAGAGAAGTAAGAATGTTCCTAGGAATGGTTGGATATTGTCGACAATGGATAAGTGGATTTTCATTGATTGCAAAACCATTACAGAGATTGACAAAGAAGGATGTTAAAGATCCTTTTGAAATGAATGATGAGGAAATGAAAGCATTCAGAGAACTAAAAACAAAACTGTGTGAAGCCCCGGCATTAGGAATGCCTGACTATGAAAAAGATTTTGAGTTGTATTGTAGTGAAAGAGATGGGTGTGCGTTTTCAGTCCTAGTGCAGAGACACGGAAACATGAAAAGACCCATTGAATATTTTTCAGCTGTCTTAGACCCAGTAGCAAAAGCGTTGCCTGGATGTTTGAAAGCAGTTGCTGCTACTTGTGTAAGTCTGGAGCAGAGTGAAGGCATTGTGATGGGATATCCACTAAGAGTATATGTCCCTCATTCTGTGGAAATTCTTTTGACAAGAACTAAAACCCAATATATGACACATAGTCGGCTGACTAGGTATGAAAAGGTAATTTTGAGTGCAGACAATGTCACCATTGACAGATGCATAAATGTGAATCCTTCAACATCATTGCCAGATGAAGAGAGTGTAATTGAATTGGACGAAGTTGACCATGATTGTCTGAATGTACTTGAGTATTGTACAAAACCAAGACCCGATATACGGGATGACCCTTTAAAGGAATCAGTTTATATTCTGTTCGTGGATGGCTCATGTTTGAGAACGAATGATGGATTTCTGAGTGCAGCATACGCAGTTTGCACAGTAGCTGCTGTAATGGAAGCATCTTGTTTGAGAGGGATACGTTCTGCCCAAGTAGCGGAGTTGATTGCTCTAATTCAAGCATGCAAATTGGGAAAGAATGTCCGAGTCACAGTAATCACGGATAGCCAATATGGCTTTGGAGTGGTTCATGATTTTGGGCAGATCTGGTCCCAGAGAGGTTTCTTGACGTCTGCAGGAACCCCAATAAGAAATGGTGAATTTGTGAAAAAGTTGCTTGAACAGCTGCCTAAACAGATTGCGATGGTAAAGTGCAATGCACATAAAAATGGGGAAGACTACATAACTGTTGGTAATAAGTTTGCTGATGAAATAGCTCAGTACTGTGCCAAAAATGTAGTCTCACTAAACAGAAACAGAGAGAGAGAGCATATTTCATGTCCTTTGCTTTTTACTAACCCTGTCGAGACATGGGATGAGGTGAGACAATTACAGGAAGCAGCAGATGATGAGGAAAAAGATAGCTGGATAAAAGCAGGATGCAGAAAACGGGAGGAAAATTATGTTTGGGTTTACAGAGATGAAAGACCAGTTATGCCTGATAGCATGATTTCTGACATGGCACGGATGTACCATGGACAAGCACATATTGGAAGAGATGCAATGATCAGACTTTTTAGGCAAACATGGTATAATACAAAATTCAGAGCCATAGCTGAAAGTCTTTGTCAAAGATGTCTTATCTGTCAACAGCTAAATCCAGGAAGAAAGACAGTAGTGAGTCTAGGAACAATAGGACGAGAGGGAGGTCCTTTCACGAGAATGCAGATGGATTTTATAGAAATGCCCCCCAGCAATAGACTAAGATATGTTCTTGAAGTCATCTGTTTGTTTTCCCGTTGGGTGGAAGCATACCCGACCAGAAGGAATGATGGAATTACAGTAGCTAAACTTATGCTGCGAGAATTCATTCCAAGGTATGGTTTTCCAGTAACGATTGAAACAGATAGAGGAACACATTTTCAAAACGAATTAATTCAACTGATTTGTGAAGCACTTAGTATTAAACAGAAATTGCACTGTGCATACAGACCAGAGGCTTCTGGAATAGTAGAGCAAGTGAATGGAACAATAAAGAACAGGCTAGGGAAAATGTGTCAAGCCATAGGACTCAAATGGCCAGATGCCTTGCCATTGGTCTTAATGTCTATCAGAAGCATACCTGAAAGAAAGACAGGACTTAGTCCCCACAAAATAATCATGGGACGAGCAATGAGGCAAGCACATGTACCTGTCAACAAACTACTGACTATAACTGATGATCTCGTATTGGATTATTGCAAAGGATTGGCTGATGTGGTACGTTCTGTGTTTCATCAGGTTGGACCGGATGCGACCACTCTTGAAAGAAAACCAGCTCATGACTTGAATCCAGGAGATTGGGTCCGCATAAAAGTCCACCGAAGAAGAAACTGTTTGGTTCCTCGCTGGGACCAACCACGACAAGTGATCCTGGTGACAACAACTGCAGTCAAATGTGCAGGAGTAAAACACTGGGTACATGCCAGCCATACCATCAGAGTTCCAGATCCTGAAGCTCGACCTGTGAGTCGACATCTGGAAATATCAGCTACCAGTTCAGCATCTGATGCAGAGGAAGAGACGAACAGGGCTCCAGAAATTGAAGATCGACCTGTAAGTCGACATCTGGAAGACCCAAGTACGAGTGTAACGACAGGAGGAGAGGAGGAAATAGCAAAAGTTCCAGAATCTGAAGATCGACATGTGAGTCGACATCTGGAAATATCAGACACTAGTTCAGCATCTGATACAGAGCATTCTGATTGTGATGAAAATCTGAAAAGAAATTGGAAATTTGATAGCATAAAAGAAGAAACTGAGCAAAAAGATAGTAACAGTGAGCAACCAAGTACAAGTTATGGTAAAGATCCTTCAGAAATTATATTAATAGACGAAGAAGGGACAGTTTCAAATAGAAAGGTAGAAGAATCGGAAGACTCCCGAGGAGCAGTAGGGACAGATCGACGAACAAAGGAACAGGGAAATTCAGAAACAGATAGAGAGATTGACACAAATTCGGAAGAACCTCGAGGAGGGACAGAAGAGGTGATCAGAGAAAAAAACAAGGAAAATCAAAAACAGATGAAGGAAGTGAAATTCTAAAAATTAAGATAAGAGACAATAAAGAAACGACTGAAACAGAGTCAGAAGAAAGTGGAGAAGAAAGAAACCAGAAACTAGAGTCAAGAAAGAGAACTTGGAGAACAGAAAGAGAGGAAAAAGAAAGTGAACCAAAAAGGCCTAGAAAGGGAGACAATTGGCCCCACGAAGTTAAAAGATTGAGATACAAGATCATAAGGTGAGATGGAAAGAATGCAGAACAAGTAAATGAAATGGATTGAGGCTAAGGAATTTAGTAATCCTAACATGGGAAGACTTACGGAGGAGTTCTTCCAACATAAGCTCCAGAGAGGTTTAGAATCATACATGGACACAATTCAGGTGCCCAGAGACAGGACATTGTACATTCAATTTAGGTTTGGCTCCCTCCCAGTTCGGGAATATACTGCAAAATGGCTACCACCGCATCGCACTACTGCAGAATGCCCCCTGTGCAGCACCACAAAGGAGAGTGTTGCACACCTTCTGTTTGCGTGTCCTGCACACGCAGGCGCAAGGTCCAGGTGGCTTGTGCCCATATGCAAACAACTAGGCTCTCTGGACTACAGAGTTGCTTTACGCATACTCAAATCGGACACGAGCACCCTGTTTGTTTGCGGAGTAGCCAAGTTTTTGGGATGCGCATGGATTACCAGGCGTGGGGCTATACAGAGGGCAGCCCCTTCTGCCGATGAGTAGCTGGTGAATCCAATGTGTAGGGCCAAGGATCCACGGTACAGAATATTTGGGGTTTTGATTTTGTATAGCATTCAGTCGGTTTTAATTATTTTAAACTTCTTAAATGAATCTAGAATCTAGTGAAAATAGCTTTAGGTCTTAATGGTTTTGGAACTGTATTTTTCTATTTTTATTGTTTGTATGTGATTGTATATTTTTTTTAAACACTTTTCTTCTCTTTTAACTTTATTTGATATATTTGATGAATTTGTCGATGCTTTTATGATATTTATATCGAAATAAAGCTATTTATGATGATGATGATGATGAGTAAATGAAATAACAAGTCAAAAGGAACAAGAAAGACAAGGAGGAAAACACTTGCAGAAAACAAAAGAGTAAAGAAAGCTAATCTGAAGTATAAATCGCCTGAATGGCTATACATTGCGTTGACTGATATCAAAGAAGAAGAGATCACTCACGAGAACCCGGAACAAAGCTACAACCTAATGGGTGAAGGTGAAATACAACAAATTTAAAGAAATTTGAACAAATTTCTACCGGACTGGACAAAACACTGGATTTGACAAGAAAGAGTTCTGAAAAGAACTAAAGAAAGTACCAAACAAGACAAAGTGAGAGCGTAGGGTGGCCAAGAGGTCATTTCTGAGGTGTGGTGACACATTTTCTGTGCATATTATAGAATAAGTAATAGAACAAAATGGTAGATACCAAAAATAGAACATGTAGATGTGAGTTCTTACGTAGATGGTGTAAGATGTGCTTCTTTTGTACAGGGTTATTAATGACCATATGGATTATTTTAGCAATCACCATTCCAATTAGATTAGCTGTAGAAGAAACGTCTATATTAAAGAATAACACAGAGAAAGAAAAGGGAGCTAACATGCAGGAAACAGCTATATTAAAAGTAGAGCAGAGTTACATAAAGACAAATCAATAACAGATTTTTCAAAAAATGTTTTCACTAAATTATTGTATGAGTATGTAGAAACAATGGATGTGAGAGATTGTTATGTTTGTATGCAATTGCCTGCGTCTGTAGCAGAGGGTGTGACTTATCATCACCTTCCTTTGACGTATGGAATAACATGTAGGGGCCGATTCCGATCTCGGCCGGTAGGGCTCCGAATCGGATTTGGCTTAACCGGATCCGATTCGGAGCCCTATTTCCCGACCGAATCGAACGTGCGTCCGGGCGAGCGAGTACGATGTGTGCGCTCGCGAAATCTCTGACCGACTCGTTCGCAGGACCCGACCGCTCCAACCGACTCGCACAGGGACGACTCGCACCGCGCAATGGAGACGTTCCCCGGCCGGGTGAGTACGATGCGCATCGCGACCGCTCCGACCGACTCGCGCAGTCCGGCTCCAAGGAGCTGTCGGAGCCGCACTTTGGGGTCCGTGTCGGACCCCCTGGAGGCGTAGGCGTGCGAGTCGCACACAGGGGGAGCCATGGGTCCCCCTACAAGTGCATGTACGGTGCGACCCGCATCGACGCGAACACGCTGTAGGGGCGCCCTTGTTCGCGTCGTGCCCATTGAGTCAATGGGAGCCCGTGTACGCGTCGTACGACTGGCTCCCATTGACTCTCAATGGGAGTCCGACCGAATCGAGTCCGATAGCATACGTGCGCATCGTACTCGTTCGGTCGGACTGCTAGGTCCGATTCGGTCGGAAATCTCTCCGAGTCCGGCTCGGTCGGAGAGATTTCCGGCCCGAATCGGAATCGGCCCCGTAGTGTTTTAGCAAGTCTATTTTACAAGACAGGAAGATTAGAATATTATTATACTGATATAGATAAGATTTTTGCAGAGATTCCTATAGTTTCTGAACTAAACAAAGTGAAAGAAGCAAAGAACGTTTGGTGAATTTTTCATAGAAAATAAAATTCTAACATTAGATGATATAGTTAAAAACAACCTTACCTGTGAGTTAAGGAATGAAGAAAAGGTGTTTTTAGAAATGGTCGAGGATAGAAGAGTAAAATTTCAAAGAAAAGTGATAGAAGAGACAAAAACACCTCTTTGGGCATTTGAGGAAGAAAATCATGACAAGAAAAAGACAAATGCAGCTATGACTCTGGATTGGCCCCAACAGGGAAGGTTGTGCATTAGAAGAAATAGAACAAGATACGACAACTATTTTGTGGGTTCCAGTGATTGCCAAGACAATTATAACATTTTAGCAGGTTGGGGATTCAAAGGGGGAAAAGATCCAATATTTCCTGGGATCTATTATATTTGCGGTAACAGAGCTTATTACAGGTTGCCGGACCATTGGTATGGATCATGTTACTTAGGCCTGGTCTTTCCAAAGATTTTTCATGTAGATAGAACAGAAAAGGGAACACACGAAATGGTAAAGACATTTACACGTAGGAAAAGGGAAAGTTTTTCAGAAATAGTAGGTGATATTTTTGGAGCATTGATACCAGCAGTGGGAATATCTTTGAATGCATTTAAAATTCGGAAGTTATCCACAGTAGTAGATCGTTTATCTACAGATACTGCTGGAGGGTTCTTGATGGTAAATACCAAAATGGTTGCCATGAGAGCTATGGTGATGCAAAATCGACTTGCCCTTGACATTCTTTTGGCAAAAGAGGGTGGAGTCTGAGGAATGTTGAAAGTCCAACATTGTTGCACTTACATTCCAGATAAAAGTGAAAATATACAAAAGTATATTAAGAATATTACCAATTTGCACAAAGAACTTGTTCCACTGGAGGTTGAAAATGCATTGGGAAAACTTGGTAAGAGTTTTTCCTCAGTAATAAATTGGTTTACTAGAATGAGTAGATTAATAATAGGGAAAATCATAATAATAGCGACCATAATAATACTAATAGTTCTAGTATTAAAATTAATTATTGTATGTATAAAGAGAAGAAAAAGACAGAATAAAATAGAAAAAGAAAATAAGAAAAATAAAGAAAGGGAAAGAGAGATGGGTGAAATAGAACTGGAAGAAATAAAAGAAAACATGTATAAGAAAACAAAGAGACAAGATGAAAGGGATACAGTTGTGTAAAACTAACAAAAACAAACCGGACAAGAAATATGCTATCTGACAAAATTGTGTAACATGGGTTTTTTGTGGTGATATTAAAATTCACCAAAGGGGGGAGTTGATGGAGCAGGGTAAACGTAAAAATTTTAACCTCCTAATATTTATGTTGAATAATTAACACACAGGTTCGTCTCAATAAATAACCAACCATGTATGTGTCATGATAAGGGTTATGGGTAACACGCCATATCCGTGCAAACTAATTTACTTACAATTGTTAACGTGGATAACATAAACCTAATGATTTGCGTACTAATTAGAATAATAATTGCATGATTTGTGCTTGGAAATAAACTGTGTGGTGGCAAAGTAAAGTGGTTGGTAAGTAAGAAATAGCTTTATATGTCGCTTTTGCTAGGTAACACTTAATTGGGGTACGTAGAATGATGGGAGGGAAACGAAAAGGCTTATATTCTTTATTCTTAACTATGTTCTGTTTATCCTTATAAATAGTTCGCTTAGGCCTGTTGTGCCGCGATGTAAAAATGGCTGCTGAGGCAAACAGGCTAGAGTACGCAGGCGCAAAATGATTTCCGCGAGTGAGAAAAGCTGTGAACAAAGGGATCATGTGACCGTCCCAAAGCCTAGGATGGAAGCGTGGTCAAGGCTACGATGACCTTATTATACAAACGTGTGCCAAAGAAGGACATAGCGAAAAGCATGAGAAGTTGCAGTGAATACGTGAATAAACAATGAACTGTTCAATTTAAAGTATCAGAAAAAGGATACAGATAGAGACCAATGTGCGGATGGGTAATGTCATGAACCCGTGAGAAACGACAGAAGTATGAACTTTCCACAAAGAACTGGTTGGAGCAAGGATATTCATAATGAGATGTATACTGACCCCAAATGTACCAATTAGAGAGAATCTCGCTCCCAAAGATGTAACATTTTCACTTAGTAAGCTAGTATTAGGGTATAAGAAGACCTACTCTTAGGGAGGGGGGAACTACTACTGTTGCTGCTGCTGCTGTTTTATATTTTTGTTGAGCACGGAACGCTGCTGCTAGGGAAACTTTTGCTTTTTGATAGACTTTCCATTTTTAATATTATTAGACCTTTTTATTCTTAAATACTATAAGGGAAAAGAACTGGATTGTGGCGGTAAACATCATATAGGTGATCCGTCGAGAAGGCCTGTTTTACAGGACAGATAGACAGTTTTTCGGGAGTTCTATGCTGTGATCTGAATTCATTGCTGTGACGAACTTTGTTTTTCCATCTAATAGGTATGCATTGCAATTTAAATTTATTCTTATAATGATGATAAATGTATTAATCTGAATAATAAATTTGAAACTTATTCATGCTTCTAAAATTAGATAAACTTTATTATCTTTAAAACAATGAGTCTGTGGTTCTTTAGCTCAATGATAAATGTAAATGTTTAAAAGGTTTATAGTGATTGAGCTGGTCTTAATCACCATCAACTGATTCCTACTAGTTGGTCCATCGACCACTGAGCGGAATACCTTAAAATTTTAGAAGTATTATGTCGTTTTAAAAGGTATCCCGTCTCCTTCCAGCAAATCATTTACTGTTTTCTCCTAAGTAAAACGGATGAAATCCAGGGAATATATGAGAGAGTGAATGTTTATGCGGTGTTATGGGCCCCACCGTCATATGGATGTAGTTGTGGAAAAGGGATATTTGTACCTGGACGTCTAAAGCATATAGGGGAAGAAATGTTATTGATAGCGCTGGATCACCCCCAATCTGCCCCCCGGGGGGGGGGCAGAAAGCACCCTAGGCACCAGGGATTTGTTTTTATATGCCAGGGGCTGCCCAGAATGGGCATGCCAATGCCCCCGCCCTACCCCCCCAAAGAAGGCATAAGACTTTCTGCCCCCCCCAGGAGGCAGATGGGGGCAATAGCCCCTGATCTACCCCCCGGGGGGGCAGAAAGCCCACTAGGCCCCATGGATTTTTTTATTTTATATATACGTAGGGGTGGGGGCTGCCCAGAATGTGCATGCCAATGCCCCCACCCAAAAAAAAATGCTACAGTCTTTCTGCCCCCGCCTGGGAGGCATATGGGGCAATAGCCCCTTATCTGCCCCCCGGGGGGGGGCAGAAAGCCCACTAGGCACCAGGGATTTTTTTTCTAAAGTTCGGGGGCGGGGCTGCCCAGAATGGGCATGCCATTGCCCCCACCCCCCCAAAAAAAGGCCACAGTCTTTCTGCCCTCCCGGGAGGCATATGGGCCAATAGCCCCTTATCTGCCCCCGGGGGGCAGAAAGCCCCCTAGGCACCAGGGATTTAATTCCCTCAAAGTTCGGGGTGGGGCCTGCCCAGAATGGGCATGCCAATGCCCCCAACCCCCCAAAAAATGCCACAGTCTTTCTGCCCCCCCAGGAGGCAGATGGGGGCCAAACCCAAGGCCAAAAATGCAGGTGACCCCCCTTGCAAAACCAGGTTGTTTTGTGATAGGTAATTTTGATGTCTCCTCAATACGTTTGGGCCCTTGACTGTTGCGTGTACTTGACCCACTCATGCGAGTGAGGTACCATTTTTATCAGGAGACCTGGGGGAACACTGGGTGGTAGGAAATTTGTGGATCCATGCAGATTCCAGAACTTTCCCACACAGAAATTTGAGAAAAAAGTGATTTTTTTCAGCTAAATTTGAGGTTTGCAGGAGATTCTGGGTAGGAAAATGTTGGGGGGTCCACGCAAGCCATACCTCGCTGGACTGCCCCGGGTGTCTAGTTTTCAGAAATGTGTGAGTTTGGTAGGTTTCCCTAAATGGCTGCCGACCCCGGGACCAAAAACACAGATGCCCCCTATGTATCCGAAAACGACCTGGTTTTGCAAGGGGAGTCACATGAGTTTTTGGTCCCGGGCTTGGTGGCCCTCTAGGGAAACCTACCAAACCCACACATTTCTGAAAACTAGAGACCTGGGGGAGTCCAGAGAGGTATGACTTGCATGGATGCCCCAACGTTTCCCTATCCAGAATCCCTTGCAATTCTCAAATTTTGATGAAAAGATCAATTTTTTCTCAAATTTCTGGGTGGGAAAGTTGGAGGATCACTGGGCTGACACAAATTTCCTACCACCCAGCGTTCCCCCAGGTCTCCCGATAAAAATGGTACCTCACTCGTGTGGGTGGGTCAAGTATCCGCAACAGGCAAGGGCCCAAAAATTATTGGGGAGACATCAAAATTACCTGTCACAAAAAGATCTGGTTTTGCAAGGGGGATGACATGAGTTTTTGGTCCTGGGATTGGCGGCCATCTAGGGAAACCTACCAAATCCACACATTTCTGAAAACTAGAGACTCGGGGGAGTCGAGGGAGATATGACTTGCGTGGATCCCACAACATTTCCCTACCCAAAATCCCCTGCAAACCTCAAATTTTAATGAAAAAATCTAATTTTTCTCAAATTTCTGTGTGGGAAAGTTGTAGGATCACCGGGCTGACACAAATTTCCTACCACCCAGCGTTACCCCAGGCCTCCCAATAAAAATGGCACCTCACTCGTCTGGGTGGGTCAAGTACCTGCGGCAGGCAAGGGCCCAAAACGTATTGAGGAGACATCAAAATTACCTATCACAAAACAATCTGCTTTTGCAAGGGGTGTCACATGAGTTTTTGGTCCCGGGCTTGGCTGCCATCTAGGGAAAACTACCAAACACCCACATTTCTGAAAACTAGAGACCCGGGGAGTCTAGGGACGTATATCTTGCGTGGATCCCCAAACATTTCCCTACCCAGAATCCCTACAAACCTCAAATTTTGCTGGAAAAAATCAAATTTTTCTCAAATTTCAGTGTGGGAAAGTTGTGGGATTACCGGGCTGACACAAATTTCCTACAACCCAGCATTCCCCCAGGTCTCCCGATAAAAATGATATCTCACTCGTGTGGGTGGGTCAAGTACCCGCGACAGGCAAGGGCCCAAAACATATTGTGGAGACTTGAAAATTACCTATCATAAAACGATCTCCTTTTGCAAGGGGGGTCACATGAGTTTTTTTGTCTCGGGTTTGGCGGCCATCTTGGGAAACTACCAAACCCACACATTTCTGAAAACTAGACACCTGGGGGAGTCCAGCGAGGTATGGCTTGCGTGGATCCCCCAACGTTTTCCCACAGAGAATCTCCTGCAAACCTTAAATTTAGCTGACAAAAACACTTTTTTTAACAAGTCACCCCATGCTGGATTCCCCTGGGTGTGTAGTTTTCATAAATGTATAGGTTTGCTAGGTTTCCCTAGGTACCGGCAGAGCTAGGGTTCAAAATCTACAGCTAGGCACTTTGCAAAAAAAGGGTCAGTTTACACTGTGAAAATGTGGTGTGTTCACGTCGTGTTTTGGGCCGTTTCCTGTCACGGGCACTAGGCCTACCCACACAAGTGAGGTACCATTTTTCTCGGAAGACTTTGGGGAATGCGGGGTGGGTGGAATTTTGTGGATCCACGCAGATTCCTGAACTTTCCACTACAGAAATGTGAGGAAAATGTGTTTTTTTTACAAAGTTTGAGGTTTGCAAGGGATTCTGGGTAACAGAACCTGCTGAGAGCCAGACAAGTCACCCCATCCTGGATTCCCCTGGGTGTCTAGCTTTAAAAAATGTATAGGTTTGCTAGGTTTCCCTAGGTGATGGCAGAGCTAGGGTTCAAAATCTACAGCTAGGCACCTTGCAAAAAAGGGGTCAGTTTTCACTGTGAAAATGTGGGATCACTGACAGAATATCGAGGAGCAGAATATCGAGATGCCAGAATATCGATGAAAAAATATAGAATGACAGAATATCGACTTCCTATCTACAAACAGGTAAGTACAAAAATATCTAATCCTAAATATTGTTGTCAATAATATAGTTTGCTAAAATATCGGATTTTTTAATTGTCTTAAAAGTAATATAAAATTAATTAAATAATCAATATAATTAAGTAAAACATACTTAAAAATAATTAAAAAACGTTAAAATTAATAAATAATAAATATAATGTAAAAAACAAATAAACATGCATTTTTATTTTTTATTATATATAATAACTTAATAATATTACAAATAATTAATATTTTTAATTATAAAATGTTAATAAACATAATTTAAAATATAATTACATATATATAAATAAACCTATATTATAAATATAAAAATAAATTATATATAATAAGTTAAAACATTAAAATAAATATTTTTAAAGAAAATAATATTTTACACTACATTAAATATAACATTACTGGAAACGTTGCATAGCGTAGGGGATAAAATAACTCTTTCCACTCCACAAGTGGTACAGTAGGGAAAGTGTTGGATAGCGGGAGGGTTAAAATTACTATTCCCACTCCAGTGAGTGCAACAGTAGGGAAAGTGTTGGATAGCGGGTGGGTAAAAATTACTATTCCCACTCCAGTGAGTGCAACAGTAGGGAAAGTGTTGGATAGCGGGTGGGAATAATGTACTATTCCCACTCCAGCAAGTGTAACAGTAGGGAAAGTGTTGGATAGCGGGTGGATAAAAATTACTATTCCCACTCCAGTGAGTGCAAAAGTAGGGCAAGTGTTGGATAGCGGTAAAAATTACTATTCCCACTCCACCAAGTGCAACAGTAGGGAAAGTGTTGGATAGCGGGAGGGTAAAAATTACTATTGCCACTCCAGTGAGTGCAAAAGTAGGGAAAGTGTTGGATAGCATGTGGGTAAAAATTACTATTCCCACTCCAGTGAGTGCAACAGTAGGGAAAGTGTTGGATAGCGGGAGGGTAAAAATTACTATTCCCACTCCAGTGAGTGCAACAGTAGGGAAAGTGTTGGATAGCGGGTGGGTAAACATTACTATTCCCACTCCAGTGAGTGCAACAGTAGGGAAAGTGTTGGATAGCGGGTGGGTAAAAATTACTATTCCCACTCCAGTGAGTGCACCAGTAGGGAAAGTGTTGGATAGCGGGAGGGTAAAAATTACTATTTCCACTCCAGTGAGTGCAACAGTAGGGAAAGTGTTGGATAACGGGAGGGTAAAAATTACTATTCCCACTCCAGCGAATGCAACAGTAGGGAAAGTGTTGGATAGCGGTAGGGAATAATTTAATATTCCCACTCCACCAAGTGTAACAGTAGGGAAAGTGTTGGATAGCGTAGGGGAATAATTTAGTATACCCACTCCTGCAATATAATTAACATTAATTAACAAGTAATTATTGTTTCAAAATTAATTTACCTCCCATTTTCCCCTATAAACGTCACCTACAATATTGTAAAATATTAATAAATTAACATAATTAATTAAAAATTAATTAATTAACTAATTACAATTAACAATAAAATTAATAACAATCAAATCTAAATTAATTCACAAAATTAACACTATAAAATAACGTTTAATAAATATAATATAAAAAATAATAGAAATTACATTAAAACTAAAGTTTTTCCTACCCTACTCCCCTATCAACACTCACCCCACTCCTAAAAAAGTACACAAATAACATATTTACAAATTAATTATTAATAATTAATATTTAATTAATTACTAATTAATAAAAAACACAATTAACATAATTACCAATTAATTATTAATTGTAATTAATCAATGTATAATTAATTAATAATAAATTAATTAACTTAATTAACAATATAAATTATTAAATACTAAGGGGCCCATTACGATACCCGGCGTAAAAAATCCGCCAGGCATAGAAGCGGCAAAAATCCGCCCGCACACACCGTCTGAACACCGACCACGCCATTACGATTACACAAACCGAAAACCGCCATCGGCGGAAAATCACACAAGATACCGCCCGCCATCGTCCGAGTCGGAGTCAAACCGCCCGCCACGGACGGAAACACGCACGACAACACAAAACCGCCCGCCCTCACGGCCGACACACCGCACGTGAGATTACGATCGCACCGCCATGAGCGCGGGAAAACTACAAATATACCGCCCGCCAGCGCAAACAACGCCAATGAGAATCGACACGGCAGAAGCCATGGCGCCCACGTCCCTGCACAGAAACCATCCGCTGACAAAACCAATCGCACACAACATGGCCAACAAGTCCACACAGCAAGGCACGCACAAATACACAAGCACAGTACACATCCCGAAAACACCCCCTGGACAAACAAAAACTACAAAGGCCAGAACCCCAGACACAACACACCTGAAAACAACAGACCATGAGGACACACCCACATAGGTAAGTACAAAAGCAGCACTCCCACAGACCACAACCCCTTGCAACATTGCAAACTAGAGAGGAGAGGAGAGGACACAGTAACACAGCAAGGACAGCAGCACACCACAGAAACGCACACATCACAACCACCACCACCACCACCACCACCAAACACCGGCACCACAAACCCCCTGCACATTACACAACACACACCGCACCAGCACCACAAACACCATGGCACCACAAAGAATGCCCAAGTTCACGCCCATTGAGCTGACGGTCATGGTCGACGAGATCATCAAGGTGCACCCACAAATCTATGGGAACCTGGTCCAGCACACACCACTAGCCACCAGAAAGAGAATGTGGAACCGGATCGTAGACCAGGTCAATGCAGTCGGGACCCTGCCCAGGAACAGAGTTGAAATCAACAAACGGTGGAATGACGTCAAGAGCCTGGTCAAGAAGAAGGAGAGCAAGAACAGAGAGCTGGCAGCCGTCACTGGCGGAGGGAATCCCGCGCTCTTTAAGACCTTCAAAGCGTGGGAGGAGAAGGTGCGAGTCATCATACATCCGGAGATCCTCGCCGGATTAGCAGGGGGAGTGGAGGCTGGTAAGTACAAACTAATGTATACCAGCACACCGCTATGTACTCACATGCACTACCACCATGCCACAGCTCCCAGGGACAAACACCCCCATGTCCAGCACACAATACACAACACATCACACACACATGCAACAGACACCACCACACACAGCCCAAACCGAACAACTGTAAGATACGTGGGGACATGTGTACACTCAGCCAGCCACGTAACCACCAACAGGTCCCCGAGTATGCCAGAAGCGCCACAACGAGCACCCACCACACCCATGTGTCCGCCATAGCTGCACTAACCGACAAGTAACAGGTAAGTGGCAGGAACACAAAATGCAGTGGGT